>VDFB02000017.1:397797730-397821135 GCA_007258455.2 Sequoia sempervirens | reverse complement strand
TCACTATAAGCTTATAGAAGGATCAATATCTAGATTTGATAGCTTTCCAAAACATTTTTGCTCTCATCACCTCTACATTCTTCAAAACTCTAGTTGCATGATAGGTCTTTTGTATTGTTATTTACATCACATTCTAAACTCTCAAGCATCAAATTCTAAATTTCATATTACTTCTCATATAGGGTAGTCATTGCATTCATCACATGTTGTCTACTACTATTTTTATCAAGCCATTGACTTAGTATCTATGGTTGTCACAATGAAGAAGATCCTTGCTTGACAAGCTCTCCAAAGGTGTTTTCAATGCCATCATTTTTATTGCAAGTCTAGACAACTAGATGTATCTTTGTTGTAGGTCCCAAAATGTCACAAATTTATAGATTAGTTATGTGCACTAGAGTTTAGATCCAAAGTTTGGTTTGGATCCATAGTTTGCATAAGAGTTATAGTGATAAATAATCAATTATTTAATATTCCAAAGAATTCATTTGATTACTCTTTATTTTCTACATCTCAACAAATTAGTTATAGTCATCAATCACAACATATCTACATCAATGTTCCATCCAAGTACCATTGTCTTATTTAAATTTCTACATATATTCTTATGTATAACTCTAGGTAGTTATTGTCCCAACTCATATATCTAGGCAAATTATCTATTGACATATTTATTTATTAACCATTATATATTTTAATAGTAGATTTTTTTAATATGCTTTTGGTGAATCCAACTATTCCTACACCCACTTAGAGTATCCCTTTAGGGTTTGTATTTTTAATTTTGAGTACTCATTTTTCATATATGATTTTGATTGTATTTTTGAAATTAATAATTTATTTTTAGGGTTTGTTTATGCCAAGATCTAATTCAAACCCTAGTTTTCCTTTGAGAATAAGTACTCAAGTAACCCTCTTATTGCTTCTCTTTCTCATGATTAGGAGATCCCAATGGATTTCAAGAATTATGTTCACCTTGAACAATATGCTTTTGATCATGATACACATGTTGGCAAGCAAGATCTTTCACTTATTGCATAAGAAATCTTGTTGCATCTCCTTCACAGCTAGTTGAAATGTTGCATTTAATTTTTTGATTGGTGCTCCATTTGGAATAGATATTATTCATGGGCTTGGTACTAATATGCCCTCTTCTAGTGCATCTTCCTCCTCACCAATTGAACCCTCTCCTATTGTTGCTATTTCTCCCAACTATCAGGCTCCTCATGTTTCATCTTCTTGTGAGCTATGTTTATCCCTTCCCACATTTTTAGTTGTGTTCCCTCCTTTTGTTGTACTAGCTCACTCCACCCATTTCTTCCCCTTCCCACATTCCTAGTTTCTTTATCTCTTCTCATTGGATTAGTTCTCCATATTTTTTATTTTCCTTCTATTGTGGTTATTTACCCCTCTAGTGTTCCTAGTTTCTTTATCTCTTCTCATTGGATTAGTTCTCCATATTTTTTATTTTCCTTCTATTGTGGTTATTTACCCCTCTAGTGTCATATTGTCACCTCTTGTTTACATCAAATTTACAAAATGAGATAGTTCTCTTCCAATTAAAAAGTATCAAGACTATATTGAAGAAAACCTAGTTTAAATATCAAGAAAAAAGAGTTGAAAATGGAAGTGATACATTCAAGAGGTCTCTAAGAGTAAGAAGATAAAACAAATCATTCAAAGTAGTAAGCTACATGGAGAGTGAAAAATATAATTTAATTTAATCATTTCTATAGGAGAACAGGGTGGGTACTTGTATTATAAATAATTCATTCATTAATTTGAGAGATTAATATCAATACACATCTAATTGTTTTATTGACAACTTAGTTAAGACTGAAAGGATTCAACCTATAAACATGACTATAATGTTAAAAGAAATTGTGTGCCCATTTGAAGGGATAGGGGTAAATATAATGATTCACGTCTTCAAAATTTGGGGATGCCTATTCTTGGTGCAAAAGTTTTGCAGGTTAGATCACATACTAATTCACTACCCTTTCACATAGGAACAATGAAGTTGAACATGATACAAAATTTCATAATGCTAGTAAACTTGTGCAATTTAAAGGTGATCACCACAAGAGAGAAATTGATTAGGAACTAAATATATTGAAATATCTTAGATAAAATCTTAAGTCATTATAATAACATATTGATTATCAACAAGCTCAATTAGTTCAAAAATCAACATGGTTATGTTTCATATCATTAGGTTTAAAATCAACATCACAATCCACATTATAACAATCCTTCAAATATTAGAATCCCATTCTATAGGCAAGTGCAAATATTCCCACTTGTGAGGTAGTGTTTGGGAATGGAGAGATACAGACAGCTGGATTTATTTGGAATCTTCAATTATCCCAATGACATTCTTAATTCAATTAAGGGAAATATCTCAAAATTCCAATGTAACAATGAGGTTATAAGAGAATATAACTTGTGGCATTTTATCATCATCATAAAAATTATGAGATTGAGCATGAGGAGGTGATCATAAAGCTATTTATTAGATCCTTGGAGGAAAGTGCTAAAGAATGGTGTCATAGTTTTCTTTATAGTATTATAGGCCCATGGGAAGAATTCATGTGGGTATTTAGACTATAATATGGGGATAGGATTGATCCCATATTTGTAATCCATGAATTAACAATAATAAAGAAAGGAGTGAAGGAGGTGGTGGTGTATTTCAACAACGAATTCATCCTGATTGAGGAAGGTTCTACCTAATCTAAGACCAAATGAATCAATGTGAACTTGTTCTTGTATTATGGTGCATTTGATGCTAAAATTGGGTATTGTATCAAGGACAAGAATTCACAAAATTTAAGAGAGGCCTATGCCATTGCAATAAATATTAAAATTACATAAAAAAGAGTCTATGTGAAGATATTACCACAAGGTAGAGGTGCTTGAGGATAAATTGGATAATTTAAAGGGAGTACTGAAAGAATTATCTTAGCCCACAATAACTGAAGCACATATGTGAGCACACTTGGAAGCTTCTCATGAGGGAGAGTGTCCAAGCATAATGACTCACACATATGTGAGAACACTTGGAAGCTTCCCATGAGGAAGAATTCCCAAGCACTCCCAACTCACTAATGTGTCACACATGTGAAATCAAGTGGGGATATATGCTCTTAGGGTTGAATAAGGTGACAAGTATCACTTATTAAAATATTTGTAAAATGAAATTTATATTTATCCTCTTCTTGAAGATGAAGGAAAGGATTTATTTTTCTCAATTTCATTTTGCCTTATGTAATTGAGAGAGATAGGAAGAGTTTTGAAGAGCTTGAATTTGAGGGAAGGAGTCTTGGAGTGGAGTTGTCTTGGAGATCTTCATAAAATCCCTTCAAAGCTTAGAGAGGTAGGCTTTCATGCTTCTTTTTATGTAGCTTGTTTTGAATTCTTGTGTAGATGTATGTCATTAATGTGTAAATGTATTTGTGTATTGTTTTCCATTCATGTG
This sequence comes from Sequoia sempervirens, assembly GCA_007258455.2. Lineage (NCBI taxonomy): Eukaryota > Viridiplantae > Streptophyta > Pinopsida > Cupressales > Cupressaceae > Sequoia > Sequoia sempervirens. Next base: position 397,817,657 of record VDFB02000017.1, on the reverse strand, counting down.
TTTTGTGGTATGTTGGGATGGTTGTGATGGGATAGGCTCTCCTTCTTTATGAGAGCACCCCAAGTGAGGGTTGGAGAGAGTTTGGACCCTCCATGGAGAAATGCCTTTTCCTTTAAGAATGAGAATTTTTGGGTATGCTCATACCCTTATCATATTGGTGCTATTAGATGTGAGAAGGGTATGGTGTATATTTTTTTGTTAAAATATGAAGGAAGAAAGAGTAATGAATACGTGAGTGTTGAAAATATTTTATCTCTTTGGTTTAATTTTTCCTAGTATTTGAGTGTTTTCCCCTCATCTCCCCCTAATTTGAATCTTGAGGAAGACTATTGTGTTGTGAATCCCCTTGGGTTTTATGGGAGTAATATATTTTTAATCTTATGTTGATTATATGTGTGTATATGGTTTCTTACCTTTTGTATGTGTAACCTAGGTTTCCTAGAAGGCCTCCTAGGTTGGGGTTAGGTTGTGAGTAACCATACAATTGGGAGGTGAGCTTCCCACTGCCATATGGAATGTTTTTTTTTCTTGTGTAGGTTTTTTGGATTCATGTTGGAGCTCTCATTACCTTTGGAAAGACCATTTCCTTTTCTTATTGTACATGCTAGTTTGGGAGAAAGTTTGTGGAAAATAACCTTGAAGGGTTTCTTGTAAATATTTATTTTAAGTTTGTAAAAAATTGTTGTTATAATGTGTGTGAAATCTAGTTGTTAACATCCTTGCAAGAAATAATTATTTTTTCAAAAGATGGTTATTGTAGTATTGTTCCAAGTCCTCCTTGTTGCATGAAAAATGGGTGTGGAATAAAAATACATATGTATGCATGAAATAAATTTTAGTTCCAACATGAATAGTTGAAAATACTTGTTCACTTTATTTGCAAATGGATTCTTCTTTATCTTGTTATGAAGAAAAGGATATAGATACCTTTACTCATTTAAATATTTAGAATGAAAGCAATTAATCCCATTTCCACACTATGAGTTTTATGTATATTTACCATTGAGAAAAGAGGCTTATATAACTACATAGGGGATTATGTATGCTCTATTTCACACTAAAAAGAAGTGGATATATTTATAGTCATGTATTTATACACACACACATATAAGTTATACATAAAACAATTTGTTATTTATTTTAAATGATTCCTTATCATGTTTTTTGTGTTTGTTTTTTTTTTTAGACTGCAGGAATCAGGTGGCATGACCCCCTATAAATTGCAATGTGCCTGGTAAAAATTTTAACATGACCGAAAATGCTAGCACAACACGCCCTCCGATACCACAAGGGTGGGGGAGACTAGACCTCATGACCAACCTCCTGCAACAAGAAAGATTTAGCCAACTGAGCTAGGGCCCCAACCCTGTTTCTTTGTGTTTTTCAAAGTACAATAAAAAATATATAAATATAAATTAGATGTCTATTGATTTGTATATATATGTGTGTGAGAGAGAGAGAGAAGAGAGAGGCCTTGAAATTGTTGGGTAAGGGTTGGGACCCCTATGACTGGCACTCTACATTTATTTTTTATGAAGCATTTAAACAAGAAAAAAGGGGAGCTTAGGTATATAAACCCATTGACTATTATTTGGTAAGAATCACATCTAGTCACAAGTTCATAACCATTTCTTGGTTTGTGCTTTTTCAAAGACCTATATAAATGTAAAATACAACTACCAAGCAATGCATATATGTGTGTGTGTGTGTGTGTGTGTGGGTAAGTACAGAAAGATGGGGGACCAAAAAGTGGTCACGCCACTTTTTAGTCCCATAAAAGAAATAACATGAATGCACTATAATGAAACATGCTCGTGTTTGTGTGAAAAAAAATCTCTTTATTTTTCTCTTCCTACCATACTGTATACAATAAATAAACATTTTAAGTATAAGTGGCATTTATATATGGACATCTACTTTCTTACATTAATTTATATTTTATGTATATAGTTTCAGGATGTTTGAAAATGGTTTTGAATCCCTAGGAGTTAAAATGTACATTCTAGGTTTTGGAAGATCTTATAATTTTTTAGATAGCCAAATTTTAGTAATTAATAGGCTCCTATCATCTTCCTCTCTCTCTCTCTCTCACTCTATCTATATCCCTTGTACTCTAGATCTCTCTCTCTCTATCACTATTCCTATCTCCATCACTTTCTCTCTCCCTCCCTCTCTCTCTATCTCTCTCTCTCTCTCTCCCATTTGAGCTCAAGAACTACCTCTCCACCTTTTTATCCTTCTCTCCCTATCTCTCTTTATGTATTTTTCTTTGTCTCTATCTCTTTCTTGTTCTCTGCCTCTATCAATGTCTCTTTATCTTTCTCTGTCTTTACATGTTTGTTTGTCTCTCTTTCTCTATATTTTTCTATCTCTTTCTCTCTCTCCATACCACTCCCTCCCTCCATACTTCCCTCTCTACTTCTTGTTGAATTTGATGATTGAACTCCACATCACCCAGAAATCACCTACAAGCAATTATCCTATCACAAAAGAAAGATCAAAGAAACTAATTTTCTATGCAACCAAGAGAGAAAAGATTGAATCCAGAAGAGCGTTGATATGCGCAATGCATTAGTTCCTGAATGGTTACGAATTAATTATTACAATGAATGTGCAAGCTTTATAAAAACATGCAAAAGTAAACCCTAGATGAGGATTTGATTAGATAGTGACAAATGTTCTAATCTCATGCAATGAGACAACTTTTCCTATATTTAATTCAAACTAATAATAAAAAAATCACTCCTAAGTTTAGCTTAAGTGAACTAAAGTAATAAGGGACTTAATAATTAATTATTAAATGATTGTCCTGATTACTTCAACACTCCCCCTTAAGATCAACTTAGGGAGAAGATATAAAACCCTGATGTAGAATGTAATGATGGATGTGTGGATGGGTTTCAGATACAAGTCTTGATGAGGGACCCATGTATAATAAATTAAATCTCTCATAACTAGAGAAAAGGAGAAAACCACATGGGAAAAACTCCTCTCCAAAAGAGAAAAAAAGAGATGACTGGACTAGTGAAAGAAGGATAGAAGGAGGACACAATGTGATCCCCCAAGGACTTTCTATCATGCAAGTATAATAGATGTCCCCCTTATAGGAGAGAAAAAAAGAGGATATGAATCCCCACATAAAGAAAGAGCTCTCATGCCAATGATGAATGCCTAAAGACAAAATATGATCCACTGCCTACAAACTACATTTCTCCCCTTAGGAAGAAATAGATCCACTAGTGATTGGAGAAGCCAATCCAAAAATATGGGTGATGTCAGAATCCAAATCCAAATGATGTGTGACACTAAAATTTTCACGGTCCACATGTCGAAAAGTAATGATGTCGATCCACTTAGATCCTATGAAGACTAGTGTAGAACAAGCTACAAAGGCAATGAAGATGGTGGGAAGACAATTTTTATGTGGTTTTCAACAAAGAGGAGATGAATATCCTCAAATTAATCCTCCATATCTACAATCTGAGACTCTACAAACAAGGATGATATGTTTGCAAGATATGAATCCCAAGTAGTTGTTTCTAGAAGATGATGGATCATGTCTTGTTGTATTGAACCAATAGGGGCCAAAGATGTGGAGATGTCAAACTAAGGGATTTGTGTCTCATGAGGATTGGAGGATTACCCTATAGCCCATCTCCCTCTCTCTACCTACCTCTCCCTTCCTCACTTCCTACCACTCTCTCTATACCTACCTCCAACCTTTCACACTTTTGCACCAAGAATAGACATCACCAATTTTTGAAGATGTGAATCATTATATTTATCCCTATACTTCAAATGGGAACACAATGCATTTTAACATTATATTCATGTTTATATGTCCTCCTTTGAGTCTTAACTAAGTTGTCAATAAAATAATTAGAGGTGTATTAATATTTATCTTTCAAATTAATGAATGAATTGTTTGTAATATAAGTACCAACCACATTCTCCTATAGAAAGGATCCAATAAACTTATATTTTTCATTCACCATGTAGCTTGTGACTTTGCATGATTTGTGTTATCGTCTTACTCTTGGAGACCTCTTGAATATATCATCTCCATATTCAACTCTTTTATCTTGATACTTAAACTAAGTTTTCTTCAATGGGGGACCAACACTCTTCAGTTGGAAGAAAACTATTGCATTTTATAAATTGGATGAGAAAAAAGAGGTAACAATAGAAGGAAAAGAAAAAGGTGGAGCACTAATACAATGAGAAAAGATGCAGAAACTAAGAATTTGGGAAGGGGAAGAAAAGGGTGGAGTGTTAGTACAACAAAAGAAGGGAACAAAACTATGAATGTGGAAAGGGATAGACATAGCACAAGAAGATGAAACATGTAGATCCTTGGAGGTGGGAGAACTAAAACAATAGGAGAGGTTTTAGTGGGTAAGGGGGAAGATGCACTAGAAGAGGCCATCTTAGTAACAAGCCCATGAAGAATATCTATTCCAAGTGGAGCACCAATCAATAAATTGTGCAAATTTTCAACTAGCTATGAAGGAGATGTAACAAGATTGCTTATGCAATATGTGAAATTTATTACTTTTCAACATGCCTATCATGATCAAAAGCATAATGTGGTGAACATAATTCATTAAATCCATGAAGATCTCCTAATCATGAGAAAGTGAAGCAATACAAGGTTTTAATGGAGCACTTTTTCTCAAAATTAAATTAGGGTTTGGATTATATCTTGGCACAAAAAAACCCTAAGAAGAAATTTATCAATTTCAAAAATATAATCAAAATCATTTATGAAAAAATAGTGCTCAAAATCAAAATGCAAACCCTAAATGGAGACTCTAAGGGGGTGTAAGAATAGTTAGGTTCACTAAAACTATATTAGAAAAAAAATATACTATTAAAATATATAGGGGTTAATAAATAAATAAGAATGTGAATAGATAATCAGTCTAGATATATGAGTTAGGATGATAACTACCTAGAGTTATACATAGGAATATATGTATAAAAGTTAAATAAATAAGACAATTTACTTTATGGAACACTAATGTATATATATTGTGATTGATGACTATAACTAATTTTTTGAGATGTTGAAAATCAAGAGTAATCAAATGAATCCTTTGAAATTTTAAATTTTTTTGTCACTACAGGTCCTATGCAAACTATTGATCTAACCCAAACTTTGGATCTAAACTCTAGTAAACATAACTGATCTAAAAACATATGAAATTTTTGTACTTATAACAAAGATGCATCTAGATGTCTAGACTTGAAATAAAAATTATGTTGTTGAAAAACACCTTTGGGGAGCTTGTCAAGCAAGGATATTCTTCATTTTGACATCCCTATATACTAAGTCAATGGTTTGATAGAAATAGTAGTATACATGCGATGAATGCAATGGCTACCCTAAATGAGAAGTAATCTAAAATTTAAAAATTTGGAATTTGATGGTTGAGAGTTTGGAATGTGATGTAAATAGCAATACAAAAGACCTAGCATGCAACTAGGGTTTTGAAGAATGTAGAGGTGATGAGAGAAAAAATATTTTGGAAAGCTATCAAATCTAGATATTGATCCCTCCATAAGCTTATAGTGACAAATAAGGTGTTACAATGTTGCTAAATTTAAAAAATTAATAGATGAAAAGTGATCATGCTAAATTCAAATCAATCAAAATCATAATCTAAATAAAATACTCAAAACATGCAACACCAACAAGACCCCAACATGATACCTACAAACGGAAACATTTCTCATCCCACAAATTCTTAAAAAAATGGAGAAGCAATGGTACAGCAACGACCAATTTTTTGGTTTAATGTATATTGTAGAGGGTAGAGGGTAGATGGTTTAAGGGTTGAGGGTTGAGGGATTAGGGTTGAGGGATTAAGGGTTGATAGTTGAGGGTTTATAGATTGAGGGTTGAGGAGGGACGAGGGTTAGGGTTTAGGGAAGGGTTGAGGAGTTTAGGGTTTAGGGTAGAGAGATGGGGTGGATGAGGGGGATGGTAGAAGGGCTGGAGGGTTTATGGTTTAGGAGTGGCATGGAAGTTATGATGGAAGGATGAGGGAGGGAGGGGAGGATGGAGGGAAAGGACAGGGAGAATAGAGGAGGAAGGGCTGATGAAGGATAGAGAGACAGGGCTGGAGGGTTTAGGGGTTGAGGGCTGGGTTGAGGGTAGAGGAAGGAGGGTTTGGAGGGGGGTGGATGTATAGACATGGGGAAGGCTGGAGGGGGTGGAGGGATTAAGGGAAGGGAGGGGAGGGGAATGGAGGTGGGAGGTGGAAATGGTAGAGAGAGGGGGTTTGACATGGGCTGAGGGGTTGAGGGCTCAGGGCCAGGAGGTTTGATGGCAGAGAGGGTGAGGGGCTGAGGGGTGAGTAAGGGTTTAGGGTTGAGGCAGGGCTGGAGGGAGGTTTGGAGGGTTAGGGCTGGGCCTAGGGGCTTAGGGGCTGAGGGTTGAGGGGTAGAAGGGGTATGAAGGAGGGATAGGGAGGATGGTTTAGAGTTATGAAGTGGAGGAAGGAGAGGTGGAGGTTGAGAAATGGATAGGGTAGGAAGGCTGGAGGGCAAGGTATGGAATGGGCCGAAGGAAGGATGGAGGAAGGAGGTGAGAGGGAGGGAGGGGAGGAGAGTGGAGGGAGGTAATGTGTAGGGCAGGAAGGTTTGAGGAGGGGAGGAGAGGGAGGACTAAGGAGGACATGAGGCCTAGGGATGAGGGAAAGGGGTTGAGGGATAGGTAGAGGAGGAGAGGAAGAGAGGGGGAAGGGAGAGGAATAGAGATGGAGGGCCGAGAGGAATGGGAGAGAGGTAGAGGGTCTACGGGAATGGAAGGAAGGATGGGCAGGGGTGAGGCTCATGGCCTAGGATACGGTCAGAGGGTCAGAGGGCAGATGGCCTAATAATGGCAGATGGCCTGATGGAAGAGGGATGAAGGGGTCAGAGGGTTAAAGGAGGGGCCCAATAGGGTAGGAAGGGTTTAGGTCGAGACGATGGACAGAGGAAAGATGGAGGAGAAGGAGATAGAGAGATAGAGAGAAGGAGAGGGTGAGAGAGGAGAAGGGAGGAGACAGGAGAGGGAGTGGAGGGAGGAGAGGAGGGAGTGGTGGGGGAGGAGAGAGGGAGGGGAGAGAGAGGAGAGATGGAGGAGAGGAAAGGAAGGAGGGAGAGTGGAGAGAATGGAGAGAGGGAGTGGAGAGAGGGAGAGAGAGAGAGGAGAGAGGGTGGAGAGGAGGAGAGAGGGAGAGAGGGAAGGAGTTGAGAGAGGAGACCTGAGGAGAGATGGAGAGAGAGAGAGAGAGAGAGAAGATGAAAGGCAGATGGGATAGAGGAAAGAGAGAGAGGTTTCATAGAAAATCAACATTTTCATAACGCAAGCAGTTTTTGAAGATGTTGAGATGTAGTCGTTTGTATAGGAAGACAAAATGTGCTCATGTTATAACACAAGCATGTTTTGTCTTGCTCTAAAAAAGGTGAAAAATTTAATATACTCATGATCTCTAGGCCCACATTCTATATATTCTCCTAGTTATGTGTGTGTTCCAACAATGTTCAAGAAGCTTTTTGATGCTTTTGTGAAGTGTGCATGCAATTTTTTCACATTCTACCACTTTTTATGCACTTTCCACCACCTTTGCATGAAATAACATATATTTCACGTCAAATTTGATATATATCAATTCGAGTCTCAATTCCATTGAAGAGTGATATACAATTGAACATTGAAAAGGAAATAAGGTTTTGAAAAACTCAAATTGTTGAGGAGTTTGATGCAAGAAGAAGCAAAGGCTACATAATTGTGTAGAACTCCTCCATTCGAATCTCTATTTTTTAGGTATGTGAAGTCTTCACACATTTTCTATATATTTTCCTTAATTCTATTTTGGCTTGCTTTGATTTTGTTATTTTGCATATTCCATGTTAATCATTGTTTGTTCTTCATTATAACCCTAGCCCCTCTTGGCACATTTTAAACTACACAATTCTTTACACTTGCCAATTACATTTTTAAAGCACATCTCTTTGAGGCATTTTGTTAAACAATTGACCCCTCTTGTGTATGCTTCCACATTTTGTATACACATATATATGAGAGTAGGTATAAGTATGTCATATAATACATCATTTCTCAATCCTTTTCTATGGATGTGCATACCCCTTTCCAAACTCTTCATTTTTGTATAGGCATGGGGGATGTTGGAAAATGTAGTGGAATTTGGTTTTACACCTAGAAATTGCATATGCTTGAAATTTTCTAAAGCCTTTTCAACAAATCCATTTTGTGCATATCCTGCAATCATTCTAGTCCACGAGGAAATATCTCATTAAGGAATTTTGTCAAATAGTTCTACCAAGCAGCTAATTTCCTTGTCTATGCTACCAAATTTTCCATACATGTCTACCAAAGCATTTTATCAAACAACATAGACAAGGCAATCATTTGTTTGAAGAAATGCCTCAAATAAATGTGGTCTCATGGTGATGTGCATTTTTTCAATTAGCTGACTGCCATGTCTATGCTACCAAATTTTCCATACATGTCTCTACAAAATTGGAATGTACTCCTCCCACATTAATAATCTTTGAATCTATTTTGGATTTCATCTCTATTCTAAACTTACCTCATCACTAAACTTACCTCATCACTAATATTGTGATATATTTTTAACGTTTCCTTGATTACTCTACCTACAAGGGATTGTAACCCTTCTCTCCATTGTTTCAAGACTCTTTATTCAAGGCTAAGTTAGCAACATGGGGAAAGGCGTGACTAAGTCAATAGGGCCAACTAGGTGACGTTAATTGCCCTACTTAATTTTTAAGTTCTTCCTTTGCATTCTCATCCTTTTTCATTCTCTCAGGTATAATTTCTTTTGTTTTTGAAGATTCTCTGGTTTGTTTCTTTTGTTCTTGATCCTTAGGATGTAGCTTCAACATTGGGTATGGTGCTTCTAACCATATTATTGATCCAAACACCATGTTTATAGCTCTATTGTCAATATAATAATCCTTTGGATTTGACCAATCAACTTCCTCTATAGGGTGGTCAAATATCATTTCTATGTTGTACATGGGATGTAGCACTTTTCTATAAACTTCTTATTCCTTGGACACCACCATGAGATAAGATTTCTATGAGGAATTCTTCAAAATAGCCCACTACCTTGTCAATGCTTCCATTTCATGCCTATGGTACCACATTATGCATACATGCCTACAAAAACATTTTTGTCAAACAATTCATATGCCTTGTCCATGCTTCCATTTTGTACCTATTTTGCAATCATGGCATGCCACGAGACCGCATTTCTTTAAGGAATTTCATCCAAAAATTCATGTGACCTATGACAAGCTAGTGAGCTAACTAGCTTGTCTCTACGGTAGGATTGACAAGGTAGTGGGCTGTTTGAAAAATGCCTCATAGAAATGGGGTGTCATGGGTACATCATCGTGACACCCCATTTCTAGGAGGCATTTTTTCAAACAACCCACTACCTTGTCAATCCTACCACATGGACAAGCTAGTGAGCTCATACATCACCATGAGACCCCATTTCTATGAGGCATTTTTTCAAGTAACCCACTACCTTGCCAATCCTACCACATTGACAAGCTAGTGAGCTTACTAGCTTGTCTATGGTACCACATTTTGCATACATGTCTACCAAAACACTTTTGTCAACCAATTCATGTTTCTTTTCCATGCTTCCATTTTGTGCCTATCTTGCAATCATGGAATGCCATGAGACCACATTTCTTTAAATAGGCATTCCATCCAAAAAATCATGTGACCTTTGACAAGGTAGTGAGCTCACTATCTTGTCAATGTGGTAGGATTGACAAGGTAGCGGGCTGTTTGAAATGGGGTCTCACGGTGATGTGAGATCCCATTTCTATGAGGCATTTTTTTAAATGAACCACCACCTTGTCAATCCTACCATATTGACAAGCTAGTGACCTCACTAGCTTGTCTATGATACCACATTTTGCATACATGTCTACCAAAACATTTTTGTCAAACAATTCACTTGTTGTGTCCGTGGTTCCATTTTGTGCCTATCTTGCAATCATGGAATGCCCTAATACCACATTTATTTAAGGCATTCCATCCAAAAATTCATGTGACCTTTGAAAAGCTAATGAGCTCACTAGCTTGTCAATGCCATAGGATTGACAAGGTAGTGGGTTGTTTGAAAAAATGTCTCATAGAAATGGGGTTTCACGATGATATACTAGTGGGTTGTTTGAAAAAATTCCTCATAGAACCATGAGACCCCATTTCTATGAGGCATATTTTCAAACAACCCACTACCTTGTCAATTCTACCACATTGACAAGCTAGTGACCTAACTAGCTTGTCTATGGTACCACATTTTGCATACATGTCTACCAAAACATTTTTGTCAAACAATTCATATGCCTTGTCAATGCTTCCATTTTGTGCCTATCTTGCAATCATGGCATTCCACTAGACCACTTTTATTTAAGGAATTCCATCCAAAAATTCATGTCATCTTTGTCTATGCTAGAAATACTCTTTTACAGGATGATTGTAAGTATTTTGTATGAAGGGTTGAATGACATATATTTCATTTGTTTGTATGTATTATTTTTTTAGGAACTAATATTTGTCTCTTTATCATACTACAGATAAAATTATCCGTCATGCCGAGGAAATGAACAAGGATTAAACCAACATAGGAAGAGTCCAAAACTATGAAAGCAAAGAAAGCAGTATGGATGAGGGAACATCGTGAGAAGAAGAAATTAGATAGGATTAATGAAGACATGCCAATTGAAGAGGAACCTCAACTATCAAAAAGAGAAAAGGAATTGGTGGCATAAAAGGAACGAATGTGAAAGCATCGTGCTAAGACAAATTTGAATACCATAGTTGGAGACACACCCTCTACCGCAAGTGAATACAGAGGGACACCATCTACCACAACTGAATATGGAGGGACACCATCTACCGCAAGTGAATATGGAGGGACACCATGTACTACATCTCAAGTTGAGAGTACATCACTCCTCGCATTTGAGGAAGGAGGTACGACATCATCCCCATCTCAACCTCAAGGTATGTCATCTATTCCATCCTCGATTGAAGGTACGTGATCTAGCTCATCTCAATTAAATATTGATGAAATTCCTAATGTTGAGATGAATGTACCTATGAGAACACCACCTAGAATTTTGCATAGAAAGCCAAAGTTTTTGATTTATATTGATGAGAATATTTTGCAGCCAATGAAAGGTAAGATTCCACTACGCACTTTTAGAAGATATGTTGATAAGATTTAGAGATTGTTCTTTGAAAAGTTAAATGAGACCGCAAGATGTCAACTATTTGTTGGAATGATGCGAGGTATAAAGTATAGGTCCATTATGAAGATTCTTGGGTTGAGAACATCAAATGCTTCAAGTAAAAATACTATTGTGAAGAATCTAATGGATGCTTATGAGAGTGTGGGTAAGACCTCACACTTAAAAGATAGTAATGTCACTTAACATGTCATTACATTGACTTTAGTAAGTAATCAAACAAAGAAATCTCGTCTCATTAGAAAGACAAATCAACAATTGAGAATTAATAGAATTTTTTTATCAAGAGCTATTCAAAGGCGCCAAAGAATTGAGGACACCGATTCCATTGAATTATAGGCATTCTCAGGGAGACTCCCATGAAAAGATAAACCAGTTGTTGAAGTATTGAAATCACTAATTTAAGACTATTGGAAGAATAACACTAGACCATTTCCAAATCAAAGGGATGTGATAAGAAGGAGAATCAGTAGTTGAAACCATGATCCACATCCAAAGCATTTTTTGGATACGACTCAAACATAGTTTTTTCATAAATTTTTCTAGAGGATTATCCTCAAATTCAAAATTTTCAAAAATATTTTGAAATGCTTAAACCTTTTTATGTCAAGATAAACCACACATGCAATACTTGTTGTTGTAGATTACATATTGAATTTTCTAGCCATTATGATGTTTATTTTTCTATATGTTTAGATTTGTAGACTAATAATGTTTTGTAGAATTGTTGCATACATGCCCCACCAACATCTTCAAGAGAATTTTTATCAGAAATTTTATGTGAAAGAGAGCAAGACCAAATATTCTATAGGAAACTATGTTTGGATGACACATGTTAGCATTGCAGTGGCTTGCAATGTATGCTAATATGTGAACATATGGAAAGAACACATGTGGTTGGAAAGCAACTAATAGAGTTTAACAAGTATAAAATAGTGGCATACAATACAAAAGATGGTAATCAAGCAAAAAGTGTGATTTGGTTATTCAAAAGGTTCTAGTGTATCGGTTTATGTCTACATTTCGTGGTAGTTTAGTGTATGAGTATGCAAAGAATACCCATAGAGCTCGATGGTTGGACTTGTAATTCAAGCTATTCAAGGACACATTTCCATTTGGTAGCATAGTTTCAATGGTTGACTTTGTAGAGAACTACACTCTATAGCCATAGTGTGAGGTGCAGTCATAATATTACAATTCCACACAGGTTTCTATATTTGTGCACATAACATTCATTCATGCAGCCGATAATATAGAGGATAATAGGAAGGTATTGAGGGAGTGCCACTTTTACATTAGTGATGATCACAAATATTCTCTAGATTTCGTGCAAGGTTACTTTCAATTGTTCTACAATGATTTGGCTAGGAGGGGCATAATATATAGTCAGCATATGGGTAAAAGCAAGAAGTTGGATCCACAAAGAGGGGAAGTTTCGGCCAAAAAAAAAATCTCATAGAAAACACGTATGTGTTATTAAAAAAATGCCTGTGCATTATGTTCCAGGTACCCGAGCCTAAAAAAATGTGTGTGCACTAAAAAATGTGTATGCATTATAACGCGTACATGTTATATAATGTGTACGTGTTTTATAACACATACAAGTCATTTATTTAAAAAATTAAATACCTTTTAGAAACGCGTACGCATTTTAAAATGAAAAACATTTTTTCTAACACAAAACACGTACACATTTCTATAATGTATTTAATTTTTTAAATAATCAAGAAAATAAAGAATGCATATGCGTTTTGTAACACGTATGTGTTTTTAAAAATGCATACTTGTTTTTAAAATTTTGAATCCCCAACCCACATGTTGTCTCGATTTTAGGCTTGGGAAAGGCTTGGAAACCCGACCTTAGCCTTTGACCTACAACTAAAAAACTAAGGCAGATTGAAGAAGAATGTCCAACTTTGGCAATATGGTTGATGGACTTTTTTTCTGAATCAATCTATAAAATTAAAACCCATTAGAGATGTCTAGTTTCCAAATATATAATTTTTATTATTATATTTGTTATTTTTTAATTAATTTCTAAGAAAACTAGTCAAACTTGGAATATCAGGCTTTTTTTGTTTTTTAATAACTTTTTTTGGTTAAGTTTCTTGTAAAACAAATTATATGGTATCAATCTTCAGACAATTATCTACACAATAAAAAAAAGATTCAAAAAATGTTTAGTTTAGGTCCAATTATGCTATCGTACACGTTGATTTTTAAAAACAACAATTAAGGCCAATAAAAATTCAATAAAAAAATATATTAAAAAAAATTCATCATCAATCTTCATGTTGTTAGCTCTCTTTCCGCAAAAGGAATTAACAAAATAATTTTATTTGGGTCAAAAAGTGGTGTTCGTACACGTGCATGGTATGGTAAAAAAAATGGACTTTTAAAAAGTGTTTTTTATACATCCCTATCAAAATTTAATTTCTATCATCTGGGTATTTGAATAAATTATATATTTGGAAACTAAATTCAAAATGCTAAATTTCATATTACTGACTTTTTAAAGATACATTGTGTAAGTGCCTCAAATGTTCAGTCCAAGTGTGACAAATTCTGAAAACTACAAAAACACTTCCACTTCTTGAGCTTTTTGTGGACCCAACTTCTTGCATCAGCCTATATAATATGGTCGAATAACTATGCAACATAGTTCAAAAACTCACGAATGTTCTATTGGTTGAGCAGGATGTATGTTATTATAGGTTTTTAGCATATGTGGAACTTTTTTGAGGTCAGGCATGGAAAGGGGGGGCATGATGGTGCAGGAGCATGTGTCAAAAAATCATTAGCACGAGAAGAGTTAAAGTATAAAGACAATGCAAAGTTGATAGATGCAAAATCAATTGTTGAGTGGTGTAATGCTTCGATGGGTCTAGGTAATGAAGGTAAGTCTTTAGTTTGTAGATTTTTTTGTTTGATAGATGATACTAACATTGCATTGGATATGAGGATTGTTGTACATTGACATGATCAAGTGAGCTACACTCTTTCTTTAGCTTAAATGCAGGTTCATGGAGTATCTATATGTGAAAGACGGCATGCTTTTGTTCATGTACAATTCAAGCCTGAAATGAGTGTGAGTCAAAGGAGTGGGTCGACGAATGGTGGTTAAGTTATCTTAGCCCACTTCACATGTATCGACCTCCAATGACATTGGTATTGACACAAATGGAATAATTGGTTGATTTTGACCACATATCAGATTTAGTTCAATTAGATAATATATATACTTGCATAGTTTTTGAAATTCCTATTGTTATCTTACTTTGTAGTACTATATTTGTAATGTTGAATAATTTCATCTATTTTTTTGCACATATCAATGTGAGACATGTTTATGTAGTTATTATAGATGAAGACAATGAAGAGGGAACAAATTATTACTTGTGTTGTTGTGTTGAGACCAAAAAGAAATTGGAGACCCTAGTTATAGATGGAGAAAATATTGAATACCATACAGGCTCAGTGGTTGTTACTGGAATGTGGCTTAGAAGGTACCCACATAAGAGTGTTAATATTTGGCTGTTTCAGGAATTTGACACACATCGGAAGATTCTTCATTACTCAAACCTTTTCATGGCATCCAATGTTCATTTGATAAAATATGGGGGTAGACCTTTGAACAAGACCTTGTGGAAGGTGTGTGAGTATGGTCATGAGGCAATACTTGACACAATAAAGAGTAGAGTAGATCTAGATGGTTCGTTGGATTAATTTGTAAGCATGCACATTGGTTCTTATTAATTTGTAAGTATGCACATAAATTTGTATTAAAATTTAGAGTATGCACATCAAGATTAGTTGATAGTTAGACCTTTCGTTTTTAGTGGGCCAACTAGCTTTCCAATCCAATGAAATTGGAAAGGTAGTGGGTTGTTTGAAAAAATGGGTCCAAGATATGGGGTCTCACGATCACCGTGAGACCCCATTTCTTGGACCCATTTTTTCAAACAACCCACTACCTTGCAAATTTTACCCACTAACTTGTCAATTCAGTGAAATTGGCAAAGTAGTGGGTTGTTTGAAAAAATGGGTCCAAGAAATGGGGTCTCACGGTGATATACCCACTAACTTGCCAATTCAGTGAAATTGGCAAGGTAGTGGGTTGTTTGAAAAATGGAGTCTCACAGTGATGTACATCACTGTGAGACCCCATTTCTTGGACCCATTTTTTCAAACAACCACTACCTTGCCAATTTCATGGTGATGTATCAAATTTGTTTTAGTGTTGACCAAGCTATGTGCCTTTCACATGTACATTTTACTTATTTCAATGTTCTACTTCTTATTTTCTTTAACTTGAAGTCTTTATTTTGATATTTACTTATTTTTTCATTCTATTGTGTTGAAGAAGTGGAGAGTTGCAAACATTATAGATAGGAAATATTGTATGAATTTTTTTCATGCTTTGTTATCTTCAAAAATATGATTTCTTATGTATTCATTCTTATTTGTTTGTGTCTAATCATATCATGATCTTGTTGGTGATTCATGCCTCATTTTGTATGATTTCATGTTGCTACATCAAACAAAAGGTGCAATAGGTACCTTAGATTATGTTGATTGAGGTGTATGGGTTCATAATTTCATTCAATTATGATAGTTGAGGTTGTGGTCTGGTAAGTATTTTTTGAGTTTTTTCATTCATAATACATTGGTAATAGTATTAGGTGTGTCATTGTATTATGTCATGAGCTTATTAATGTTTCTTGTGGTCGTATTGAGCTTAGTTTCAATTCCTTTCAATCCTTGTTAATGAATTTTGTATGTGATTCTTTTTTCAAAACTTCTTTGTTAATGAATTATGCATGCGATTCTTGTTTGAAAACACCCAATATATAATTTGTGTATGCTTGAGCTTGTGATACAAGGTACCCGCCCTTGGATTATATGCATAAATGCAAGTATGATAAATTCCTAGTTTTATGGTTGCCTATTGATATATCCTATTGAGATCCAACCTTGGGCTTAGTGACATATGGATATGTTGAGTTAAGTAGATCTGAGGAAATCTTGTGAAGCTATGGTGACATGTTCATTGACTAGGAGAAATCCTACTAACCATACATTTCTACATAAGATTACCTCTTATTTCTCCTTACTAAATGGACCCTTGAGTGATCCATAGAGCTAACCTATGTTGTATTGTTCATCCTCATAAGTATTATTAGTACCTTTGACTTCAATTAATTTTTACGAGTTATACATGATCACAGTCATAAAAGGGGCAACAATCTCATGACAGGCCATGTGATATTCACAGTCATAAAAGGGGCAACAATCTCATCATAGTCATAAAAGATGTTGCTCTCTGATATTCAATTTCAAAGGAATTTTTTCAAGGTTGATGTATGTTCACATGTGATATCAAACATCCTTAGGCACTTTGTAGATTATGATTTTGTAGCCCTTCATGCCCAATCACTTTGAACTACATTCAATTGACTTGATTCCTTAGAGTCCAAAGTGAAAAATGGTTGCACTCTTTGACAGACTATAACTCAAAAACTGCAATGCTTACAAACTTTCCATTTGAGGCTACAAGCTCGTGTTGGGACCCTCTACAATAACCTCTCTCAGTTTTTGCTATCTTGGAGGCATTTTCCCGCGGTAATGACTTTTCAGTTGAGGAAAAATTTGTCAAATGTAAGCAGTGTAAAGTTACAAAGTGGTGCAAATTTTGTTTAGCAACTCATACAAAAAAAAAACTGTTCCAACACATTTGGATAGGTATTTTTTATGCTAGGTATGGTCCTCTTTCGCACCCAAACACACCCAATCACTTCGAGCTACATTCAACTGATTCGATCCCTTAAGAGTCCAAAGTGCAAAATGGTTGCAATCTTTGACGGGCTATAACTCATAAACCATGATATTGAAAAATTCTATATTTGAGGTTATGAGATTGCATTGGGAACCTCTACAATAACCTCTCTCAGTTTTTCTATCTCAGAGGTGTTTTCCTATGGTGACGACTTTTCGATTGAAGAAAAAGTTATCAAATGCAAGCAATGTAAAGTTGCAAAGTGGTGCAACTTTCATTATGCAATTCCTATGACCAAACAAACTGTTCCAACATGTTTGGATGGGTACGTTTATGCTAGGCATGGTCCTCTTTCACACCCAAACATGTCCAATCACTTCAAGCTATGTTCAACTGACTTGATCCCTTAAGAGTCTGAAGTACAAAATGGCTGCAATATTTGATGGGCTATAACTTAGAAACTGTGACACTTACAAACTCTTCGTCTGAGGCTATGAGATCATTTTGGGTCCCTCTATAATAGCGTCTCTTGGTTTTTGTTATTTTGGAGGTGTTTTCCTATTGTGATGAATTTTCAGTTGAGGAAAAAATTGTCAAATGCAAGCAATGTAAAGTTGCAAATGGTGCAACTTTCATTTTGCAACTCATACGACCAAACAGATTGTTCCAAAATTTCCATATGGATACATTTACGCTAGACATGGTCCTCTTTTTCACCCAAACACAACCAATCACTTCGAGCTACTTTCAACCAACTCAATCCCTTAAGAGTCCAAAGTGTAAAATGGTTGTAATCTTTGACGAGCTATAACTCAGAAATCATGATGCTTACAAACTCTCCATTTGAGGCTATGGGATGATGTTGGGCCCCTTTATAATAACCTCAATTTTTTTTATTTCAGAGACATTTTCCCATAGTGATGACTTTTTAGTTGAAGAAAAAGTCATCAAATATAAGTAGTGTAAAGTTGCAAAGTGGTGCAACTTTCATTTTACAACTCGTACAACCAAAGATGGGTACGTTTATGCTAGGCATGCTCCTCTTTAGCACTCAAACATGCCCAATCACTCCAGGCTACGTTTAATCAGCTCTATCCCTTAAGAGTCCAAAGCACAAAATGATTGCAATCTTTGACGAGCTATAACTCAAAAAACATGATGCTTAAAAAATCTACATCTAAGGCTATGGGATCCCCTTGGGCCCCTCTACAACAGCCTCTCTTGATTTTTACTATTTCAAAGACATTTTCCCGTGGTGACGACTTTTTCAGTTGAGGAAAAAGTTGTCAAATGCAAGCAGTGTAAAGTTGTAAATTGGTGCAACTTTTGTTTTGTAACTTATATGACCAAATGGATCATTCCAACCCATTTGGATGGGTACGTTTATGCTAGGAATGGTCCTCTTTCACACCCAAACATGCTCAATCACTCTGAGCTATGTTCAACCAACTCAATCCCTTAAGAGTTCAAAGTGCTAAATGGTTGCAATATTTGATAGACTATAACTCAGAAACTGTGACACTTACAAAATCTCTGTCTAAGACTATTGGATCATGTTGGGACCCTCTATAATAACCTCTCTCAATTTTTGCTATCTCAGAGATGTTTTCCCATGGTGACGACTTTTCAATTAAGAAATAAATTGTCAAATACAAGTAGTGTAAAGTTGTCTAGGGGTGCAACTTTTGTTCTGCAACTCGTACAACCAAACAGACTGTTCCAACACATTCGGATAGGTACATTTATGCTGGGAATGGTCCTCTTTCACACCCAAACATACGCAATCACTCTGAGCTACATTCAACCGGCTTGATCCCTTAAGAGTCCAAAGTGAAAAATGGTTGCAATATTTGACGGGCTATAACTCATAAATTGTGACATTTACAAACTCTCTGTTTGAGGCTACAAGATTGCATTGAGACTCTCTACAATAACCTCTCTTAGTTTTTGCTATCTCAGAGATTTTTTCCCATGGCGACAAATTTTCAGTTGAGAAAAAAGTTGTCAAATGCAAGTAGTGTAAAGTTGCAAAGTGGTGCAACTTTCGTTCTACAACTTGTACGACCAAACAGACTGTTCCAACACATCTAGATGGGTATATTTATGCTAGACATGGTCCTCTTTCACACCCAAACATGCCGAATCACTTCAAGCTACATCTAACTGGCTCGATCCCTTATGATGGCATGCAAAACAAAGGAAAAGAGAAAGATTCACATGACAATTGACAAGTCTGAGTTTTCCACACCAAAAGCATATGATTGCATGAAAGAGGAAAACACCTAGGTGTCAAAATAGTTGAGGAAAGCCTAAACCTTTTTGTTTTCGAACATCCAATTACTATG
Source organism: Sequoia sempervirens (assembly GCA_007258455.2). Classification (NCBI taxonomy): domain Eukaryota; kingdom Viridiplantae; phylum Streptophyta; class Pinopsida; order Cupressales; family Cupressaceae; genus Sequoia; species Sequoia sempervirens. The sequence goes on along the minus strand of VDFB02000017.1, from coordinate 397,798,232 downwards.
TGGATCTCATACTTACATTGAATTGATTATTATTAATATTAATATTTAGGCAACTTTCTTATTCCTATTATGGCTCTAATCACAAATGAGAAGGCTACATGACTCTTAAAATATTGTATGATTATCCTCAAGTCTAGCAAGGGCAAGAAGTTGGACACATGGTGGACAAACCAAATCACTTTTCCTTGGGTAATAAATGGGTGACATATATGAGAAGGACAATTTCAAATCCTACTTCTTCCTTCACTCCAAAAAAGCCTCAAATCCAAGTAATTGAAATAACAATAATATCACTTGGTGATGAAAAAGGAGTAAAAATAAAAACCTCCAATTTTCCAAACCAAGTAGCTAATTGCATAGGTAGATTTGGTGCTAGAACAATTCACAACCTATGCATCTAATCAACCATATATTTCATTTAAAAGTATCCTGACCCCACTCCAATGAGTATTTCAAAGAAAAACAAAAGAAACAATTAACTATAATTCTTATTGAAGACGAA
>VDFB02000017.1:397735560-397787916 GCA_007258455.2 Sequoia sempervirens | reverse complement strand
TGAAACAAATCTACCTTCTTGAAAAAAATCTTTAACGGGAGTCCTTTGTATTCATCAAGACAGAAATCATTGTTACGGTTATACGCAGTTTTTTTTTACATTACATAGAAAGTCATGAAGTCTCTTATAAAGTGAGACTATGTTTCTCCTTTAAACAAATCATCTTCAATGATGAGCACTAGCGTTCCTAACTTCCTCGCATTTTTGGTGTAATATCAACCCATTATTATGTTACTTTACATCCCTATATCACTTTACATTTACTTTGAATAAAATTACAAGCCTCTTAAAATCAAGGCAATACCCACGATATGTTCTCCTTTTGAAAGAATTCTATTATTTTAAATAAGAAAATAAGGAAGGAATTTAGGATACGTAGTATTAGGGTTACTTAAAAAGGGTAATATCTATCTACCTATATTTCTTCTTCCCCCTCCTTGGGAAGTTAGTAATACATGTATTTAAGGAATTTAAAATGTGTTTCTTGTATAATTTATTCTTTAACCTTTTAACTTTTATATATTTATATAAAGTAATTAAATATTGAGGATAATAATAAATAATTTAAAATGGAAATTAAATAATTAACATGTAGATTATAAATATTTTATTTATTTTCATATTTTAATTTTATTTTATTTTTATTTTTATTTTTTGTGAAATGTTCTATGTGGATTTTGATAATATCGTCAAAATGGTTAAATGGGGTAGGGCTATCAAATTAAATAATGTTCCATCATTTAATCCGTAGGATTATTAGCAAATCAAGTTGAAGATATTTACATGTTTTTTCTGAAATGAGAACCCACACCGTGGAGGTCCTTAAAGGACACTAACTTTCATGCGAAAGTGAGTTTCAACTTTTGGTTGGAAGTTATGAAACTAGTGCACTTGTTTCTTTTTTTTTTTTGGACACAACCCGAATGAAATTGTATTCCCTTACTCTGCCCTCGGGCCTTGTGTCAGGGATGATGTTGCATGAGAAATGTCACACAATGTGTGATATTGGTACCATGTACATATATGGATGTTAAATGTTAGTATTTTGTAATATTGTTTAAAGGAAAAATATAAAAATAAAAAAATTGTTGGGTGTGTGTTTGCCCTAGTGTAAATTATGGGCATTACAAAACACTTCCACTTCTTGAGCTTTTTGTGGACCCAACTTCTTGCATCAGCCTATATAATATGGTCGAATAACTATGCAACATAGTTCAAAAACTCACGAATGTTCTATTGGTTGAGCAGGATGTATGTTATTATAGGTTTTTAGCATATGTGGAACTTTTTTGAGGTCAGGCATGGAAAGGGGGGGCATGATGGTGCAGGAGCATGTGTCAAAAAATCATTAGCACGAGAAGAGTTAAAGTATAAAGACAATGCAAAGTTGATAGATGCAAAATCAATTGTTGAGTGGTGTAATGCTTCGATGGGTCTAGGTAATGAAGGTAAGTCTTTAGTTTGTAGATTTTTTTGTTTGATAGATGATACTAACATTGCATTGGATATGAGGATTGTTGTACATTGACATGATCAAGTGAGCTACACTCTTTCTTTAGCTTAAATGCAGGTTCATGGAGTATCTATATGTGAAAGACGGCATGCTTTTGTTCATGTACAATTCAAGCCTGAAATGAGTGTGAGTCAAAGGAGTGGGTCGACGAATGGTGGTTAAGTTATCTTAGCCCACTTCACATGTATCGACCTCCAATGACATTGGTATTGACACAAATGGAATAATTGGTTGATTTTGACCACATATCAGATTTAGTTCAATTAGATAATATATATACTTGCATAGTTTTTGAAATTCCTATTGTTATCTTACTTTGTAGTACTATATTTGTAATGTTGAATAATTTCATCTATTTTTTTGCACATATCAATGTGAGACATGTTTATGTAGTTATTATAGATGAAGACAATGAAGAGGGAACAAATTATTACTTGTGTTGTTGTGTTGAGACCAAAAAGAAATTGGAGACCCTAGTTATAGATGGAGAAAATATTGAATACCATACAGGCTCAGTGGTTGTTACTGGAATGTGGCTTAGAAGGTACCCACATAAGAGTGTTAATATTTGGCTGTTTCAGGAATTTGACACACATCGGAAGATTCTTCATTACTCAAACCTTTTCATGGCATCCAATGTTCATTTGATAAAATATGGGGGTAGACCTTTGAACAAGACCTTGTGGAAGGTGTGTGAGTATGGTCATGAGGCAATACTTGACACAATAAAGAGTAGAGTAGATCTAGATGGTTCGTTGGATTAATTTGTAAGCATGCACATTGGTTCTTATTAATTTGTAAGTATGCACATAAATTTGTATTAAAATTTAGAGTATGCACATCAAGATTAGTTGATAGTTAGACCTTTCGTTTTTAGTGGGCCAACTAGCTTTCCAATCCAATGAAATTGGAAAGGTAGTGGGTTGTTTGAAAAAATGGGTCCAAGATATGGGGTCTCACGATCACCGTGAGACCCCATTTCTTGGACCCATTTTTTCAAACAACCCACTACCTTGCAAATTTTACCCACTAACTTGTCAATTCAGTGAAATTGGCAAAGTAGTGGGTTGTTTGAAAAAATGGGTCCAAGAAATGGGGTCTCACGGTGATATACCCACTAACTTGCCAATTCAGTGAAATTGGCAAGGTAGTGGGTTGTTTGAAAAATGGAGTCTCACAGTGATGTACATCACTGTGAGACCCCATTTCTTGGACCCATTTTTTCAAACAACCACTACCTTGCCAATTTCATGGTGATGTATCAAATTTGTTTTAGTGTTGACCAAGCTATGTGCCTTTCACATGTACATTTTACTTATTTCAATGTTCTACTTCTTATTTTCTTTAACTTGAAGTCTTTATTTTGATATTTACTTATTTTTTCATTCTATTGTGTTGAAGAAGTGGAGAGTTGCAAACATTATAGATAGGAAATATTGTATGAATTTTTTTCATGCTTTGTTATCTTCAAAAATATGATTTCTTATGTATTCATTCTTATTTGTTTGTGTCTAATCATATCATGATCTTGTTGGTGATTCATGCCTCATTTTGTATGATTTCATGTTGCTACATCAAACAAAAGGTGCAATAGGTACCTTAGATTATGTTGATTGAGGTGTATGGGTTCATAATTTCATTCAATTATGATAGTTGAGGTTGTGGTCTGGTAAGTATTTTTTGAGTTTTTTCATTCATAATACATTGGTAATAGTATTAGGTGTGTCATTGTATTATGTCATGAGCTTATTAATGTTTCTTGTGGTCGTATTGAGCTTAGTTTCAATTCCTTTCAATCCTTGTTAATGAATTTTGTATGTGATTCTTTTTTCAAAACTTCTTTGTTAATGAATTATGCATGCGATTCTTGTTTGAAAACACCCAATATATAATTTGTGTATGCTTGAGCTTGTGATACAAGGTACCCGCCCTTGGATTATATGCATAAATGCAAGTATGATAAATTCCTAGTTTTATGGTTGCCTATTGATATATCCTATTGAGATCCAACCTTGGGCTTAGTGACATATGGATATGTTGAGTTAAGTAGATCTGAGGAAATCTTGTGAAGCTATGGTGACATGTTCATTGACTAGGAGAAATCCTACTAACCATACATTTCTACATAAGATTACCTCTTATTTCTCCTTACTAAATGGACCCTTGAGTGATCCATAGAGCTAACCTATGTTGTATTGTTCATCCTCATAAGTATTATTAGTACCTTTGACTTCAATTAATTTTTACGAGTTATACATGATCACAGTCATAAAAGGGGCAACAATCTCATGACAGGCCATGTGATATTCACAGTCATAAAAGGGGCAACAATCTCATCATAGTCATAAAAGATGTTGCTCTCTGATATTCAATTTCAAAGGAATTTTTTCAAGGTTGATGTATGTTCACATGTGATATCAAACATCCTTAGGCACTTTGTAGATTATGATTTTGTAGCCCTTCATGCCCAATCACTTTGAACTACATTCAATTGACTTGATTCCTTAGAGTCCAAAGTGAAAAATGGTTGCACTCTTTGACAGACTATAACTCAAAAACTGCAATGCTTACAAACTTTCCATTTGAGGCTACAAGCTCGTGTTGGGACCCTCTACAATAACCTCTCTCAGTTTTTGCTATCTTGGAGGCATTTTCCCGCGGTAATGACTTTTCAGTTGAGGAAAAATTTGTCAAATGTAAGCAGTGTAAAGTTACAAAGTGGTGCAAATTTTGTTTAGCAACTCATACAAAAAAAAAACTGTTCCAACACATTTGGATAGGTATTTTTTATGCTAGGTATGGTCCTCTTTCGCACCCAAACACACCCAATCACTTCGAGCTACATTCAACTGATTCGATCCCTTAAGAGTCCAAAGTGCAAAATGGTTGCAATCTTTGACGGGCTATAACTCATAAACCATGATATTGAAAAATTCTATATTTGAGGTTATGAGATTGCATTGGGAACCTCTACAATAACCTCTCTCAGTTTTTCTATCTCAGAGGTGTTTTCCTATGGTGACGACTTTTCGATTGAAGAAAAAGTTATCAAATGCAAGCAATGTAAAGTTGCAAAGTGGTGCAACTTTCATTATGCAATTCCTATGACCAAACAAACTGTTCCAACATGTTTGGATGGGTACGTTTATGCTAGGCATGGTCCTCTTTCACACCCAAACATGTCCAATCACTTCAAGCTATGTTCAACTGACTTGATCCCTTAAGAGTCTGAAGTACAAAATGGCTGCAATATTTGATGGGCTATAACTTAGAAACTGTGACACTTACAAACTCTTCGTCTGAGGCTATGAGATCATTTTGGGTCCCTCTATAATAGCGTCTCTTGGTTTTTGTTATTTTGGAGGTGTTTTCCTATTGTGATGAATTTTCAGTTGAGGAAAAAATTGTCAAATGCAAGCAATGTAAAGTTGCAAATGGTGCAACTTTCATTTTGCAACTCATACGACCAAACAGATTGTTCCAAAATTTCCATATGGATACATTTACGCTAGACATGGTCCTCTTTTTCACCCAAACACAACCAATCACTTCGAGCTACTTTCAACCAACTCAATCCCTTAAGAGTCCAAAGTGTAAAATGGTTGTAATCTTTGACGAGCTATAACTCAGAAATCATGATGCTTACAAACTCTCCATTTGAGGCTATGGGATGATGTTGGGCCCCTTTATAATAACCTCAATTTTTTTTATTTCAGAGACATTTTCCCATAGTGATGACTTTTTAGTTGAAGAAAAAGTCATCAAATATAAGTAGTGTAAAGTTGCAAAGTGGTGCAACTTTCATTTTACAACTCGTACAACCAAAGATGGGTACGTTTATGCTAGGCATGCTCCTCTTTAGCACTCAAACATGCCCAATCACTCCAGGCTACGTTTAATCAGCTCTATCCCTTAAGAGTCCAAAGCACAAAATGATTGCAATCTTTGACGAGCTATAACTCAAAAAACATGATGCTTAAAAAATCTACATCTAAGGCTATGGGATCCCCTTGGGCCCCTCTACAACAGCCTCTCTTGATTTTTACTATTTCAAAGACATTTTCCCGTGGTGACGACTTTTTCAGTTGAGGAAAAAGTTGTCAAATGCAAGCAGTGTAAAGTTGTAAATTGGTGCAACTTTTGTTTTGTAACTTATATGACCAAATGGATCATTCCAACCCATTTGGATGGGTACGTTTATGCTAGGAATGGTCCTCTTTCACACCCAAACATGCTCAATCACTCTGAGCTATGTTCAACCAACTCAATCCCTTAAGAGTTCAAAGTGCTAAATGGTTGCAATATTTGATAGACTATAACTCAGAAACTGTGACACTTACAAAATCTCTGTCTAAGACTATTGGATCATGTTGGGACCCTCTATAATAACCTCTCTCAATTTTTGCTATCTCAGAGATGTTTTCCCATGGTGACGACTTTTCAATTAAGAAATAAATTGTCAAATACAAGTAGTGTAAAGTTGTCTAGGGGTGCAACTTTTGTTCTGCAACTCGTACAACCAAACAGACTGTTCCAACACATTCGGATAGGTACATTTATGCTGGGAATGGTCCTCTTTCACACCCAAACATACGCAATCACTCTGAGCTACATTCAACCGGCTTGATCCCTTAAGAGTCCAAAGTGAAAAATGGTTGCAATATTTGACGGGCTATAACTCATAAATTGTGACATTTACAAACTCTCTGTTTGAGGCTACAAGATTGCATTGAGACTCTCTACAATAACCTCTCTTAGTTTTTGCTATCTCAGAGATTTTTTCCCATGGCGACAAATTTTCAGTTGAGAAAAAAGTTGTCAAATGCAAGTAGTGTAAAGTTGCAAAGTGGTGCAACTTTCGTTCTACAACTTGTACGACCAAACAGACTGTTCCAACACATCTAGATGGGTATATTTATGCTAGACATGGTCCTCTTTCACACCCAAACATGCCGAATCACTTCAAGCTACATCTAACTGGCTCGATCCCTTATGATGGCATGCAAAACAAAGGAAAAGAGAAAGATTCACATGACAATTGACAAGTCTGAGTTTTCCACACCAAAAGCATATGATTGCATGAAAGAGGAAAACACCTAGGTGTCAAAATAGTTGAGGAAAGCCTAAACCTTTTTGTTTTCGAACATCCAATTACTATGTGGATCTCATACTTACATTGAATTGATTATTATTAATATTAATATTTAGGCAACTTTCTTATTCCTATTATGGCTCTAATCACAAATGAGAAGGCTACATGACTCTTAAAATATTGTATGATTATCCTCAAGTCTAGCAAGGGCAAGAAGTTGGACACATGGTGGACAAACCAAATCACTTTTCCTTGGGTAATAAATGGGTGACATATATGAGAAGGACAATTTCAAATCCTACTTCTTCCTTCACTCCAAAAAAGCCTCAAATCCAAGTAATTGAAATAACAATAATATCACTTGGTGATGAAAAAGGAGTAAAAATAAAAACCTCCAATTTTCCAAACCAAGTAGCTAATTGCATAGGTAGATTTGGTGCTAGAACAATTCACAACCTATGCATCTAATCAACCATATATTTCATTTAAAAGTATCCTGACCCCACTCCAATGAGTATTTCAAAGAAAAACAAAAGAAACAATTAACTATAATTCTTATTGAAGACGAATCTACGTAAAATGTCCTACTGCAAAGAATGAGAGGTTCCATCTCCAAAGAATTAACTATCAAATACATTATAACTAGGCAAGAAATAATAAAATCACCTAAGACAACTAAGGGGAAAACTAATGACTCTTTTGAATATTAGTAGGTTCCCACCACAAACTAGAGCTTATTTTAGAATACCACAAGCAGAGGTGAGGACCTAGAATAGTAGAGGGAAAAAAATTGTGAGAAGTGATGATCCACATATGAAAATGGGATACGAAAAGTAGAAAATGGAATAGAAAAGCATACAAGATCCATTAGAGGTTTGTATAGAGAAGGCACAATAGGTTACACTAGAAATATCTATCTTCCCTCTCCTCCTAGCTTTATCCCTTTTAAATTCTTCCTTGGATTCCATATTGAATTAACACATAAGTAAATGAGAAATCATTGGTGAATCATTTTTGGAAATATTGAAGTTGTTTAGAATCAACTAATAAAGTTGTTTAACATCAATCAATAAATATTCAAGACAAACCATGAAAGGCAACAATGAGCAATGCTAAGGCTAAACAATTAATAAATATACACATGAATAAGTAAATCATAAGTACTCAAATACACGTAAGCCTTGAAGTATACACATTAATACAAAGTATATACATAAATACAAGGTATACACATGAAAACAAGTCGCAAAGTATACATTGAAATACATGTAAGTCACAAAGTATACACGTAAGTTATAAAGTATACACTTGAATACACATAACTCATATATATTGAACCATGGATTTATAATGCAAATATAGACACCATCGATAAAAATGATTTGTATGAACCAAATAGCCATGTAGCCATACATCAATATATGTTGATATAAGTATAAAATATATACAAAATAGCCATATAGGCATACAATGTCAAATATATGCAATACAAAATATGTCCAAAACTACCATATAGGCATACAACAAAGGGCCCTGGAATCAAAAGTCATTTCCCTTCAGGCTATTGAAACAAACTCTTGCCCTTTGCTTGTCAGTCGAATATCAATAAGTTTGTCACTCGTTTACTCTGAGGTCGAGGAGTGCTCCCGGTGCTCCTCCTAGGGTTTAGTTCTTGATTAAGCCTTATCTATTAAAATAACAAGTAAAGACATTAATATATAGAAATTACATTATAAAAAATGATATATCTAACAAAATAATCACTTACCGCCATTAGTCGATCACTCTCCTCAAGGGAAATATTCACATGTCCATGCCATGGAGTGTTGAAGCCCTGTAGAAACCATCTAAAGAGAAATTAAACTATGAATCAATAATCGTTTGATTTTTCACTAACAACTATAACAACGAATGTAAATTGAAATTTAGTAATATGCCTCATACCCCTGTGAGAGGCATCAAGGAGTCTATAGCAGAAGAAACACAAAGCTCCATTTCCCTATGAACACCTGGAGGTGTTTCCACTTGCAACATTTGAAAATAAAACAACAAGTTATTCAATCACGAAAACTACAATAGTGATGCACGTCATGGCTTATAATGTATGAGATAATGAACAAAATTTTGAGTACTTATTGAACTATATATTTCTTACTTTCATGCTTACTATTTTCCTTATCCATAGCTTGTTCGAAAGAACCTGTTTTAGGTTTTTATCCATAGCAGCAAGATGGTGAACCGTCTGATAAAATTTTTTGGTAGACATGTACAAAAAATGTGGTAGCATAGAGAAGGCAGTGAATTGTTTGAAAATGCCTCAAAGAAATGCAGTCTCATGGTGATGGAATGTCATGAAACATTTATTTTCATGGCATTTCATCACCATGAGACCACATTTCTTTAAGGCATTTTTTCAAATAGTTCATTTCCTTCTCTATGGTATTATGCTAGGATGGGGTGGATGGTTAGTGTGGTCTTGGTTATGAGATAGAGGGAAATCACGACATGAAGAGGGAGGGGTGGAGATATGAATAGTGGAATAAAAGGTGGAAGCTTCTATGGATTGGTAAATTAAAGATGAGGATGAGGACCTTGAAAAGGATTTGGAGGGGAATTTTGGCTAAAGTCTTGGTTTCTATTCTTAAGGAAATGAGTAGTTTGAAAAAATTCCTCAAAGAAATGTGGTCTCATGGTGATGGAATGCCATTCCATCACCATGAGACCACATTTCTTTGAGGCATTTTTTTCAAACTACTCTTTTCCTTGTCTATGCTATTGCTTACTATTATGCTTTGATAGATTTTTTCCAAGCATCCATAGTTTTTTGGAAAGCACATGTTTTAGGATTTTAGCCATAGTAGCAAGGAAGTGAACTATTTGATAAAATGCTTTGGTGGACATGTATGGAAAATGTGGTAGCATAGAGAAAACAATGATCTGTTAGAAAAAATGCCTCAAAGAAATTGGGTCCCATGGTGATGGACATCACCATGAGACCACATTTCTTTGAGGCATTTTTTCAAACAACTCATTGCCTTGTTTATGCTATTGCTTACTATTATTCTTTCATAGATTTTTTCCAAGCATCCATAGCATAGACAAGACAATGAACTATTTAAAAAAATGCCTCAATAAAAAGTGGTCTCATGGAATGCCATTTCAAGCAAATGCAATTGGCAACTGTTCCTAGTTATTACTTATGCTATGTGAAGTAATTACATCACTGCTTATGTTGACTTTCTAAAAAACCATATTGTAATTAAAAATTTGTCATCTATCAACATCTAGTTATTAGTTATGCAATGTGAAGCAATGCTTTGAGTTTGAAAGATGTTCAATGCAATGTAATCAACGATATGAATATAAACAACACAAATCTATTAAGTGCAATTCATTATTTAAACTCTTTATTCTATTACCTACGTAAAGATTTGTACTCCACTGGTACTGGGAGGTGTTCCTGTGAAACCTCCAATATTAGCTTATTCAACATCCAAAATCAGATATTAGAATACCATGAACATATAACAATTCTATTCACATGTAATATTTATAATTTTTTACTAGTTACATACCTCAACGGTAGATGCAGTGGAGTAAAAAATAGGTGGAGGGACGGTGTATCTAGTATCAACACTATGACCCTTAAATTTTATTACAATCATTAAACTAAATTAGTTAATCTTGCATTTCAAAAATAAAATTTAATAAATTAAATTCAATGAACATGCTAACATTTACTTGAGTATCAATGTCGAAAGCCTCATTCAAAATGTCATCTGCAATTGCCATCTTCACAGCGACAGATGTATCCTACACACCAGCCTCTTGACTGACTATGGGGTCATATGTACAGGTCGACCCACAAACTTGGAAAGAATGGGGTGGAATCTTACCTCTAGAACTCTCCCCTGGATGGTGTTGTATTATAGGATTGGCAAGTTTGATGATAATTTGGGTTAGAGAGTTGATAGACTATAGAGTGTCCACCTCAACACTCTTCTTCACAATGAAAGGGATAGTAATGTGCTCATGCACTGGCCTAGCAAGTGCTCGTCTCCCTTGTCATTGAGGATCAAGATGTGCACTTGGTCTATCCTGTGTCGACCCTCCACCTCTCCCCTGGAAGTCCCTCATATCAAAATAATTGGGGATTTTGTTGAGGATGAACTCACAACATAGTTTCCTCAAGAAATATTGGGGGACCTCCTTATTGTTGTATGTTGGATGGTCAAAAACCATCCACCACCTATTCCAAAAATTATTCCTAATACCTTGGTCATGGCACCAATGGATAGGAAACCTCTTGCTATTAAGTTCAAGAGTTTGATTTGTGCGTGGATTAGTGAATAATGAGCACAAATCATATTTTGTAATTTTTTCATCTTTTACTTCTTTATATGATAATTTATTTGCATAAAAATTCCTACACTCCTACCTCTTATCCGCCCAACCATTTAATTGTTTTCTAATTGTGTCTACATGTGTTAACATAGCTTGAAGTGAATTTGCAAGTGTGCTTCTTTCCAACGTTGAACTAATAGGATCGTTCAACCTCACGATTAACTCTTCAATCTATTTTTTGTTGTTTTCTATTTTCCCCATTAAATTTTTGCTGAGTACCAAGAGGATGTTGAGGAATTATTGGGGGAGTTTGTTGCTGTGGTTGTTGAGGATTTTTTTCATGTGTTTGTTCATTAGAAGGAGAAGGATTTTGAGGTTGATTATCATTTCCTACAAATTAAAGATATGCACATAAAAAACAACCTAAGTTTACCTATTTAACAAAAAATTCACAAAAAAAAAAACAATGCTTACTTATTTGAACTCCCTGTCAACCTGGTGGCATCTTGGCAATGAAATTGCAAATATTCAATGAAAAAATTGCAAGTTTTGATGCTTCCAAAATGCGAGCACTCAATAGCAAGGTTTTCTAGCCATGGACAAGAAAACACACAGTGAAAATGAAATGAAATGGTTTGCTTTTTTTTGTTTTAATAAGTTATAACACACTTGCATTATAAGCTTGATGTGACCAAGCCTTAGGCTCGCGGTCACACCAAGCCATAACACGAGTGCGTTATAAAGCGCTTGCGTTATAACCTTTCAATTTTTTAAAAAAATTTGACCACTTTTTGAACCCCCAACTTTTTGCACCTACCCTGTATATATATGTATATTTTATTTATGAATTGTATACATTTTTTTTATATATGTATATTTTATTTATTTATGTATATATATTTTATTTGTTGAAAATGGAGGCAATTATGTAGCTTAATACTTTGTAAAACTATGAGATTATAGATCTAATTAAGTGTTCTTGGTTACAATTTATTTGTATATGATTATATGTTTAGATTCATTTTACCAATTGTAGAAGTAGACAAAAGATTGTAGAAGAATAAGACCAGAAGATAGAAGTGACACAACATATACCATGGAGAAACCATTTCAGAAAAAAATCCACCACCATAATTAATAGTGTTTGTATTATTTAACCTTAGAACAAGATTACAATAATTCTATATCAATCCTTGCTTGAGATGCTTCTTTTGCCTTCAACAATTCTTCTTCACAACCTGCAATAAACTCTCATGTGTCCAAGCATGAATCCACACATCCTGTGCCATGCTTCACAAAAGAACTCTCTTAGAACTCTCTTCAACTTGCTGCAATAAATAGACAATTGTGAACATTGTTGTTGTCATGTGAATTGTGAGAGTTAGCAAATGAATAATAAAAACACACACAACCAATGAGACGTATTACATTAAAGATTTGAATCACAGACTTAACCAAATTAAAACAAAACAAATCTTTAAACTCGTTCCATTGTTCTATATTCTCAAGGATCCTTTAAATCATTAGTTCTCTTAGATTTGTATATGCACTATGATTGGTTTGGATGACAACCTAAGAAACAAGATGTTTAATTTGCAACATGATTGATCTATAAATGATATGATGTTAAGATTATGATACTGTTGTAAATGAAAATGGTGATATGAAATGTTGTATAAAAGCTAAGATGATAATGGAAATGTAAGTACTAAACTAGAGTGATAAAACAATTCTAAATGCTAAATGTCTAAATGCTCTATGCTCAAAATCTAAATGCTCCAAATGCTCCAATGTTATTCTTGCATAATAAGTTTACTTAAAGATGGGATGATAAATGTTGTAGAATGGGCTTGTATTTATAAGATTTCCAAAGCATTTTGTGATGTGGCAGCAACCAACGGTCAAGATTTCAGCATGAGAGATGAACGGTGGAGATGAAAGAGGTTAGAAAGAATCATGAAGGATGTTCCCTTGATGAAGGGAAACATACCAAATGTATGAGAGAATAAAATGTGTGAAAGAGCCAAGTGTCCAAAGTTTGTTTTGGAATTGGTTGAGAATAATGTAATATAAATATTAGACATATTTAAGTACATGTGACACTTGATGAGGTGGCAAGAGGAAAAGATGTAGACATGTGGTTAAATTCCAAATTTGGGATTTAAATTTAGTGAAAAAGTTATTAATTAAATAAAACAAACTATGTAAATTTGTTTATTTAATTAAAATAGAAGAATGTGATTTTAGATTGAAGAATTAGAAAAGTGTGAACTATATATAAATAAATTTGGAATTTATTAATAAGTAGACAAATTAAAAGATTTATTAATTAAATAGCTTGTATTTAATTAATTAATCGTCTTGACCAATTTTAGGTGTATACAATTGTAAAATCCAAAGAGTTGAAAATTACAAGAGGATAAAGCTCCTCACAAATATCTATGCCATTCGTGTGCAAGTAGAGTTCTTATGTGAAAAAAAATGTCAAACCAAGTCCATCAATTTTGGCATCCCAAACTAAAGTCTTAACTCAACGTTGATTCCGAAGATATCTTCCAAGTTTCTCCTCAAAGTTGGCGTCCAAGAATGGGCCCCACTTAACTGAGCCTTGTAAATATATTCTCATGCAAAGGTGTTAACTCCAAGATCTCAACTTGGGTGCCCAAGGTGGGTCCAAGTCAATCTATGTTAACTGAAACATATCTCTCCATCAATTCATGCAAACATGATGCATCAGATCATCCCCACTTAATTGAATGTAGCCACTTGATATTTGTCATACAACTCAAGTCAACTAATGTCAACTAACATGCAACTCACACTAACTGCATGCAACTTAAGATAACTGAACCATAACTGAACAAAACTGAACTGAACTAAACTAAACTAAACTAAACTGAACTGAACTGAAATGAACTGAACTGAACTAAACTCCACTCATGTAAATATCAATTCCTAACTTCTAGGATCTTTACATGCATTACTAAAGTGATATCTTTCTCCAAATAGTTAACTTAAATCAAGGTGGGTTCCACCTTCCATGTGGGTGCCTCACGTGCTCCTATTTTGTAGGAGCTCTTCTTGGATGCCCTCACATGTTCCTATCATTTAGGAATAATTAAAAATGTTAATTTCCATGTTCATTTCATTCGAATTTAATCTCTTTCTAATCCTAGTGTTGGGGAACACTTTCAAAGGACTTAGGAGATACATGAAATATGTTTAGGATTGCAATTAAATGGCATCCTATTCCCAACATTCTCCCAGTTGACATTATACATTGCAATTATTCTAAACAAGGAATCATTCTTATAAATCAAGTACAAGACTCAAGACCAATGGCCTTCTTGTACCAACTAATCAATCCATGCCAACTTCAAATGCAACCTGCATAATCATGAAGCTTCAAGAAAATTATTAATACTAAAAACCAAGAGAACTTATCTATAAGATAACCATCCAAATTCAATAATGGATCCACATTATTACCAAATGCTCCCACTAAACCGTGATATTGAGCAACCCATGGCATCATGATGTACACAACCAAAACCACATCATTGTCATAAGCTCACACCAAACATGTGTATCCAAGCTCTCCATGACATCATGATACCAATCTGTAAACAAGTCACTATATATCCACCATCCTGCAAAATAAGACTTCAAGGTAACAAAACACATAGACATGCAATAAAAAACCTTTGAAGTAACTCACTGTAGTAAAGTGTAACCAGTCCAAGAGAGGTGCCCCTCTCATATAGAACACATATACCTTCGAGAACTCCCACTGCATAAGTAATGTCAAATCTGAAAACAAGATCAAAAAATTAACAAGTCCTCCTATAGCACTTCACATAGAGGATGTGGCTAACTCCTCTATCATAGTGTCAAAGAAGCATACAATGATATGCAAAATACATTTCTCATAACACAAGAACCTTCGATAAGAAGACTATTCCCACAAAGAGAGAACCTGCAAATCAAACCATGTTCTTATATCACACTAACATGGGCCAAATTGTGTAAAGTAAGATCTCCTTCAACATTCCCAAACTAAAAGGATATCAACATCTAACCATTCAACTTATAATGAAACATGGCATGAATTAGATGTAAACCTCTCACAAAAAGTATATCAAGCTTAGCCAAACATTCCCACAACAAAAAAGGGAATATGCCCAAAGCCACTAACTATCTCTTGTACCTCTCCTACCCAAATCCTTATAAATAATTCAAGTTCAAGATTGAAAGGAGAACAATGGAAATACATAAAATCATGCATCTAATTCTCAAAAATGCATACGAGAAGTCAAGATACATCTTAATAATGCATCTAATAATCAGGCGGGAAACACCTCTTAGATCATTTTACCTGCCGAGTAGACCAAGAGTGGGATACAAGATTGTCTTGTGCATACAATAGACAACCTTTTCATTAGGTCTATGATGGAATCATATCCATTTCCAGGTGTATGCTTCTCGCTCTTTATTGTTGAAAAATATTTTCTTACAAGTAACCATTCCAACATATATCTCTTAACATAAGAAATATCCAGCCTAACCCAAATATCTCTAGTATCCATGAGCACCCACCAATCAGTCCATGCCAACTTCAAATGCAACCTGCATAATCATGAAGCTCCAAGCAAATGATTAATACTCAAAGCCAAAAAGAACTACATCCTCTCCAAAGGAAGAACAATAACACCTTTACCAAAGACTCTAAGGGTCCTCCATGAAACAAGATGTTAAAACCTCTTCAAATCACATGAAGATAACCATATCCTACCAAATCTCCCACTGAACTGTGATAACGAGCTATACATGGCAACAAGATAAACATCAAACCATCATTGTCAAAAGCTCCCACTGAAACATGTAACCAAGCTATCCATGACATCGTGATAATACTTTGTAAAACTATGAGATTGTAAATCTAATTAAGTGTTCTTTGTTATAATTTCTTTGTATATGATTATCTGTTTAGATTCATTTTACCAATTATAGAAGTAGTCGGAATATTGTAGAAGAATAAGACCAAAAGATAGAAGTGACACAACATATGTCATGGAGAAACTCTTTTGGGAAAAAACTCCACCACCATAATCAATAGTGCTTGTATTATTTAACCTTAGAATAAGATTACAATAATTCTTTATCAATCCTTGCTTGAGATGCTTCTTTTACGTTCAACAATTCTTCTTCACAACCTACAATAAACTCTCATGTGTCCAAACATGAATCCACACATCCTATGCCATGCTTCACAAAAGTACTATCTTAGAACTCTCTTCAACTTGCTACAATAAATAGACAATTGTGAACATTGTAAACTCCAAAGAGTTGAAAATTATAAGAGGATAAAACTCCTCACAAATATATACGCCATTCTTGTGCAAGTAGAATTCTTTCGTGAAAAATAATGTCAAACCAAGTCCTTCATCAATTTGGGCGTCCCAAACTGAAGTCCTAACTCAACGTTGATTACGAAGATATCTTCCAAGCTTCTCCTCAAAGTTGGCACCCAAGAATGGGCCCCACTTAATTGAACCTTGTAAATATCTTCTTATGCAAAGGTGTTAACTCCAAGATCTCAACTTGGGCACCCAAGGTGGGTCCCAAGTCAATCTTTGTTAACTGAAACATATCTCTCCATCAATTCATGCAAACATATCTTATTTATATATGCATATATATTTTATTTATGTGTGTATATATTTATATATATGTATATTTTATTTATTTATGTATCGAAGTGGTGGTGTAGATTTGTTACCATGTATGTGGTTGGAAAGGTTCTGAATCTTGTTAACTCCTTTGAAAGATAATTTATTGTCTTATGATTTTTCTTTTATTATGTTAAATAAATCTCTTCAAGTATTGTTTTAAAATTTGAAATTAAATTGATTTTAATTTTGTAATAAATTATATTTAATATAAATTAACAAAAGTATAATAAAGGTATTATTATTATTAATTTATATATAAATATGTAAAAGTATATACAAGATTATCAATAAAGAAAAATAATAAATAGTCTGAAATATAATTATATATATTTAATAATAATAATAGTATTATTATTATTATTTATATATATATAAGAATGAATAAATAAATAAATAAAAGGTTTTATTTCAAAGTAATAATTTAGTAATTATGTGACCAATATAAAATAATTTTATATATATATAGTTTCATAACTATTTGCATGAGTATTATTATTAAAAGAATAAAGTTAAATGAGATAATAGATTTCCACTATCCATGAAGATTTTCAGTGAATGTTTTTGGCTTAGATTGTGTTTATAATTTTTGCATCAACATTTCTGGCTTAGATTTTACTCCTTATGCTCTCTAATATCTTGATGATGGATCACTGAGTGTGATCTGAAACGTTGATGCAAAAATTACAAACACAATCTAAGCTAGGAACATTCACTAAAAAGTTAAATGTGTTGGGTTCAGTGAAGCCCAAATTATCTAGATTCTTGATAAGGTTTCCTTTTGTATAAATTGGCAAGTTTCTCTCACATGTTCGAAAAGGATGTCTTTTACGATTGGCTTCTTTTTGCATTTATTGGCAAAATTAGAAGCAATCCTTTTTGATAGATTTTTCTTATTATTGGAGTGGAGACTGTCTTTATAAATAAGTTGCTGGCTGAATATGTAATCAATTGAGAATTGAGAATTAATAAAAGAGAGATAATCCTTGAGTGTGGACGTAGCCATTTATTAATGGTGAACCACGATAAATTATGTGTTTTTGTTTTGTGATTGTTTTTAATCTTTTATTTCTGCAATATCTTTTATTTCATTTGATTCTGCAATTATATTCAAAAATTGGTATCAGAGCTCGGTTGGAGAAATTTGGTGCAGGAAATCATGAAGAACTTCTACAGCCATGGAAGATGCAGACTAATGGAAGATTGAAAAATTTGAAGGTCAAAATTTTGGTCTGTGGAAGGTGCAGATGGAATCGTTGCTCATCAAACAAGATCTTTCAAATGCATTGGCTGGAAAAACCAAAGGGCAAGGTTCTTTATCTGATGAAGATTGGGAGAATTTGGACAAAAAGGCAAGAGCTACAATTTTCCTTTCGCTGTCTAGTAATGTTTTATTTAATGTCTCTGCTGAGAAGACAACACAAGAGTTGTGGGACAAACTCTCTTCAATTTATGAGATGGCATCAACTTCGAATAAGGTATTCATTATGAAAAATCTCTATAATTTGAAAATGTGTGGAGGAGGGATTATGTCAAATCATTTAAATGAATTTAATACATTAGTCACCCAGCTGATTTCTATAGGCATTAATTTGGATGATAAGATCAAAGCTATTTTATTACTATGTTCTTTACCAAATAGTTGGGAAGGTGTGGTGATGGCAGTGAGCACTTTGGTGGCTGCCAAAAGCAAGTTGAAATTCGATGATGTTGCAGCCACTCTTTTGAGTGAAGACATGAAGAGAAAAAATCAAGAACCCTCATCTGGTGAGGCATTAACTGCTATAAGTACGGGTAATAGAGGTAGAAGTAAAGAAAGAGGCAAATATAATAATAGAAGGAGGTCAAAATCTGCACATAGATCGCAGTCAAGAGGAAGGACAGGTGCCTGTTGGTTTTGTGGCAAACCGGGCCACACAAAGAAAAAATGTTGGAATTATAAGAAGGCACAAGATAAAGTCAGTAACAATGAAGCAAACACTGTAGTTGAAAAGGATGATGGTGTTTTGGTCTTGGTTGTTGGAGACACAATTGTAGACTCTTGGGTACTTGATTCTGGGGCTTCTTTCCATGCTACTTCATGCAGGAAAGCTTTTACAAATTTTAAAGAAGGTACTTTTGGTAAGGTTTTTCTTGGTGACAATAAGGAATGTGAAATTTTTGGTAAGGGTGATATAATTTTGAATTTAAAAAATGGCAATCAATGGATTTTAAAGCATGTGAGATATGTTCCTTTGTTGAAAAGAAATTTAATTCCTATAAGTCAACTTATTGCTTCTGGGTGTAATGTTAAATTTTCTTTAGACAATTGGATAGTAACCAAGGAAGTTTTAGTACTCGTAAAAGGAAAGAAGTTGGGTAATCTTTACATTTTAAAATTCCATGGTGAAGTGAGAGCTGCCCCAACAGTTATGGACAACAATTCTAAAATTTGGCATAAGAGGCTCGGGCACATGAGCAAGAAAGGGCTTGAAGTAATGCTTCAATGAGATCAACTTCCTGGCTTAAAATCAGTGGAATTGTGGTTATGCGAGCATTTCCTTTATGGAAAACAAAGCCGAGCCAACTTCTTGAGGACAGGCCATGATCATAAAACCACTCCTTTGGAACTTGTGCATTCAGAAATTTTTGGTCCCACTGAGGTAACTTCTTTTGGAGGGGAAAATTACTTTGTTGTAACTTTCCTGGATGATTATACTCAAAAAGTTTGGATTTAAATGTTAAATAAGAAATCATAAGTTTTTTCAAAATTTAAAATTTTTAAGGCTCTTGTTGAAAACCAGATAGGGCATAAAATCAAATGTTTGAAAACTGATAATGGAGGAGAGTTTGCTCCTCGAAGTTTGACAATTTTTGTGCAGACAATGACATTTGTAGAAAAAAGGTAGTCCTATTCACCCCTCAAGAAAATGGTGCAGTTGAGAGGTCGAATCAGACAATTCTAGAGAGAGCTCGATGTATGCTCTCCAATGTCAGTTTGGGAAAAGAGTTTTGGGCAGAGGCATGTAACACTACAATATATTTAATCAACTGTGCTCTGTCATCTTGTTTGGCTTTTGATAGTCAAGAGGAGAAATGGCTTGGGAAGAGAATTTCATATCACCATTTGCGGGTGTTTAGCTGTGAAGCGTTCGTACATATTCCCAAGAAGCAGTGAATGAAGCTTGATTTCAAATCAAAGAGGTGCATTTTTCTAGGCTATGGAGAAGATCAATTTGGTTTCAGGCTGTGGGATCCCATTGCTAAAAATATTGTTCGCAGTCGGGATGTTGTCTTCAATGAGAAAAAAATTCCAAGTTTGCAGCCTCAAAACACATCTTCTGATGAATATTTTGATGTTGATTTATTTGATAATGGTTGTGTCAGACAAACCTTTGTTACATTCTCCCAGCCTTTAGTAGTTTCTTCACAACCCTCTGTTATTACTACACATTCTTCCAATTTAGCGTTGCCTCCATCCACTTCATCACTGTCTCTATTTAATACAAAGCAACCTTTTATTCAAAATGCCCCCTGACAAATTGTAACGCTGCCTTCTATACTTCCAACGCACCCACCCTTGGTTGAATCACATCCTTCACTAATTCAAGCACTACCTTTAAATATTCATTCACAACCTTTGTTACATGATACACAGGCTTAAATTTTTAACAAACAACCCTCTATTGTTTCATCGCAACCTCCTATTATTCACTCGCTTCCCTCTAAAATTGCACAACCCTCTTTAGGTGAAACACAACCTCCAAAACTTCTATCGCTGCCTCCTTTAAATAGCCAGCAACCCCTTCAAAGTTCTATGCAACCTCAACAAATTATAGCGCTACCTCCAGTTGCTAATGCGCAGCCTCAAACAGTGACTTCCTTAGCATTTCCCACACAACCTCCACTAAATCCATCACTGCCTCCTTGTGCTCAAACACACTTGTTTGACAGAACAATGCAATCTGTAGAATATGGTACACAACCTTTTACGGATCAATCGCTATCTTCAACAGTTAATTCACAGCCTCATTCTGATCATTTGAAGTTTTTTGATAGTAATTTGCAGTTTCATGAAGTGGGAGTTGGTGTTTTTCCTTAATAGAGTAGTGTGCAAGGGAGTTTTGAAAAACATGGAAATGGTCATAATTTACAAAATAATCAAGAAAATATAGAAAAAGAGGGTAATTTACAACAAGAGATTGGTCCTCATTTAAGGAGATCAACCCAAAAGAGAAAGCTACCAAAGAAATATGATGATTTTGATTATGAATTGCTTTGCAGAGAGGCAGATCCTACAACATTCAAACAAGCTTGCAAAGATGCAAATTCAATCAAATGGATGAAGGTGATGAATGAAGAAATGGAGTCTTTGCATGCAAATGAAACATGGGATCTAGTTCATCTTCCACCAAATCAGAAATCACTAAAGAATAAATGGGTTTATCATGTGAAAGAGGAAAATTGAGGCCATCAACGTTACATGGCCATATTAGTTGTGAAGGGTTTTGCTCAGGGAAAAGGCATTGATTTCAATGAGATATTTTCACCAGTTGTGAGAATGAACACCATTCGAGTAGTGTTAGGCTTGGCAGCTGTTTGGGATCTTGAACTTGAACAATTAGATGTCAAAGTAGCTTTTCTTCATGGAGATATTGAAGACAAATTATACATGGAGCAGCCTGAAAGTTTTGCAAATACGAGTCAAGAACATTTATATTGCATATTGAAACAGAGTTTGTATGGGCTCAAGCAAGCCCCGAGGTAGTGGTATTTAAAATTTGATAGCTTCATGACTCAACAACATTTCATTTGTTGTGAATCAGACCCATGTGTTTATTACAGAAAGCTTCCTAATGGTGAGTTTGTTATTCTATTACTTTATGTTGATGATATGTTGGTTGTTTGCACTAGTGTGAGGATAGTTTGTGAGTTGAAACAACATTTATTTCAAAGATTTTCCATGAAGAATTTAGGGGCAGCAAAGAGGATTCTTGGGATGAATATAATCAGGGATAGAAAAAAGAGAGAACTTTGATTATCTCAAGAAAAATATATTCTTAAAGTCTTAGATAGATTCAATATGCATAATGCCAAATTCGTGAGTACTCCTTTGGCTGATCATTTTTGGTTATCCTCAGCTATGTGTCCTAAAACAAAAGAAGAAAAAGAAAACATGAAGCGTGTTCCATATTCATCAGCAGCTGGCAGTTTAATGTATGCCATGACTTGTACTCGTCCGGATATTGCTCATGTAGTGGCAGTTGTGAGCAAATTTATGGGTAATTCGGGTAAACAACATTGGCAGGTAGTACAGTGGATATTCAGGTATTTGAAAGGTACTTCTGATCATGTTTTATGTTTTGGTGGTAAGGACATACATCTACGAGGTTATGTAGATTTAGATATGGCTAGAGATCCAGATAAACGACGTTCTACTATCAGTTATGTGTTCACTTTTGTCGGGGCAGTGATCAGTTGGGTTTCTCAGTTGCAACAGGTGGTTGCACTTTCTTCTACAAAGGCAAAATATATTGCTCTCTCTAAAGGAGCAAAGGAAATGATATGGTTGCAGTGGTTGTTAGGTGATTTATGGTTTAAGCAATCAATTTTTATTCTCTTTTTTGATAGCAATAGTGTTATTCACTTGTCCAAGAATTCAACCTTTCACAATTGGATGAAGCATATAGAGCTGCGATATCATTTCATTCGCCATTGTATTGAAGAGGGTAAGTTGCAGGTGGAGAAGATTGACACAAAGTTGAATCCTGCTGACATGTTGACAAAGGTAGTACCCAGGGAGAAGTTTGAATTATGTAGAGCT
Organism: Sequoia sempervirens; assembly: GCA_007258455.2. Taxonomy (NCBI): domain Eukaryota; kingdom Viridiplantae; phylum Streptophyta; class Pinopsida; order Cupressales; family Cupressaceae; genus Sequoia; species Sequoia sempervirens. Next base: position 397,765,435 of record VDFB02000017.1, on the reverse strand, counting down.
TCTCTCAGACTTGTGCAACTCTGACAATAAACCTACAATGGAGGGATATCTCTGAGCAACAATTTGGTCTTCAAGTGGGATTGTTGGGTTCGGTGAAGCCCAAATTATCTAGATTCTTGAGAAGGTTGCTTTTTGTATAAATTGGCAAGTTTCTCTCACATATTCGAAAAGGACGTCTTTTATGACTGGCTTCTTTTTGCATGTATTTACAAAATTAGAAGCAATCCTTTTTGATAGATTTTTCTTATTATTGGAGTGGAGGTTGTCTTTATAAATAAGCTGCTGGTTGAATATGTAATCAATTGAGAATTGAGAATTAATAAAAGAGAGATAATCCTTGAGTGTGGATGTAGCCATTTATTAATGGTGAACACTGATAAATTTTGTGTTTTTTGTTTTGTGATTGTTTTTAATCTTTTATTTCTGCAATATCTTTTTTTTCATTTGATTCTACAATTATATTCAACAAAGTGAACTAAAATTAAAATTAAATAATTTATAAGTGCTAAATAAAATAAAAAAAATCAAATATTATGAAAAATCATGCAAAAAGGGGAAAAGCCCACTTCTTATTTTAGAATGGAAGAAAATTAAATTGCATGATTTTTTTAAAAATAGATAATATAAATAAATAAATAAAATAAGATCAAACTCAAATGACATAAAAAGCTTTTCATTCAAATGTTTAGTGCTAAATTAAGAAATCGAAGTGGAGTTTTATTTTACTTCAAAAATTTGTATGAAACTATAAATAAAACCATAAATAAAGAAAGTAAAAAAAGAATTGCATGAATTAGAAAGAAAAAGCCACTGCTAAAAATAAAGGTAAGATAAGTGAGCATTGCATGAGGAAAAGAAAAGGATAAATAAAGAATATCAAACCTTAAAGAAAGTCATAGGCAAGGTAATCTGGAAAAAAGAGAGGAAAAGATAGATAAAAGTAAGAAGGGAAAAGTCATTTTAAGGGATTAATATCTTATGTGGGTGTAAAATTGTTTGCTACACAATTGTTTAAATTCTTGTACAAATTTAATTTGTTTGTTACACTCGGTCAAAGAGGAGATTTACCGGTGACTCAGTTGCTCCACAACTAGTTGGTCCACAACCTAAAGGTACTTCTGATCAGATATCTGACACTTCCTCTGTGCCAACGCAATATCCACTGTGGAAGGAAATTTTCATAACGAGAGCAAAGGAGCAGAAACCTACAAGTTTTCCACCTTTCAATGTGGTGGAACAATTAAAGAAATCATCTGCTAATGTGTCTCTATGGGACATTCTAGCTATCCTGGAACAAAAAATGCTATTACAGAAGGCACTTCAAGCAAAAATCAGCGTAGCGCCAACAAAGCAGTTAGCCAAGGTAAAGGTTGTTAACCAAGTATCTCTGTCTAAAGTCCTTACGAACAACACAAAAGAACTCCCCGCCGAATCTAGGGACAAGTTGAAGCCTCAATCCTTCTTCCTAACTCTCATTATAGGGAAGAAGTTGCACAATGCTATGATTGATTCTGGTGCCAGCACTACAGCTATGCCTAAACAAATAGTTGAAGCATTAGGACTCAGCTATGAACCCATGAAAAGGGGAGTAATGTAGCTTGATGAAAACAAAGTTGAAACTATAGGCATGATCAAAGCACTTCCTTTAACTCTTTTTTCTTGCCCTAGTATCACTATGTTGCAAGACACTGTGATCATAGATATTCCTCCCATGTTCGGCCTCTGTCTATCCCAAGAATTTACTTCAAAGGTGGGTGGATACCTATCCTTGGATTGGTCACATCTGATTCTAAGAACCAATCACAACACAAAAATGAAGATAGAATCATAAGCGTTACATTCTGAGCATGTAGCAAATGAAGCCATGATCAATTTTGAAGTCGCGCATACCTCTATCACCAAGCAATAAATGTATGGTGTTGAATTACTAGAGGAGGAAAAGGTGACCAAAGACCAAAATAATGAGGATGCTCTATTAAGTGAATAGATGGGCAATGACCCTTTTGACAATTACCATGCTATAGGATTGGGCACCTATGTAATCTATGATGAAGACCAAATGCTCCCGAAGGTTGCCAAAGAGATCGAGGGTGGTCAAACACCTGAGCTATGGACGTTGTACTTTGACGGGGCAAGATGCAAAGTAGGTGCCAGAGTAGGGATATGTTTGATATCCCCACAAAATGAGAAAATACTAAGGTATTTTTGCTTCTAGTTCACTTGCTCGAATAATGAAGCCAAATATGAAGGATTAGTTCAAGGTTTGAGCCTTCCAGAGCGAATGGGCATTAAGCAATTAATGGTTTTGGAGATTCTAAACTGGTGGTTAACTAAGTCTGAGAAATCTTCACGACAAGGAATGTCCACATGAGATCCTATCAACATCGAGTTTGGGACCTGATTGAGGGTTTTGAAGCCTTCAACATTCAGACTGTTTCCCGAGATCAGAATCGAGACGTAGACCACATGACATCAATCGAATCCCAATTTGATCATGTCTCCAACCTAATGCATAACAAACACTCTGTATGAGTAATAGTCCAACCGGTGGTTCCCAACAATGATCAAAGCTGGTTGGTGTTTGACAGTGATGAACACATTGCTTCATTCATCCAATAGTCGGGGGAATTCGCCGATCAACTCCAACCAAAGATCGTAGAGGCTTATGAAGGACAAATCATGCAACTCAAGTCCAACAAGCTTCTGAAAGGATTAGTTACTCTCGAAAACCTTTTTGATTGTGATGATGCAAGAAATGATAGGCGAAAGTTTGTAGCAAACAAGAGTGACTACATAGACCTTAAGGTCTCAGACGACATAAACCTTCGGGTCAAAAAAGATGTCTCACATCATGATAAACAGAGGCTCATCAATTTATGCGAGAAATATGAGGGGGTAGTGGCCTAGTCTTATGATGACCTGAAGGGATACAATCTCGACATCATCCAACACACCATCGAGTTGATGGATGGTGCAAAACCAATATGACAAAAGCAGAGGCTAGTAAACCCCAAAATTGAAGCACTGATGGTGCAAGAGCTGAAAAAGCTAATTGAGTTGTGGATTGTCTTCTCTATCAAACATAGCACATGAGTATCCAATTTGTTCCTAGTCTGAAAAAAGAATGGAGATATATGCTTATGTGTTGATTTTCGAGACCTGAACAAAGCATCCCTGAAGGATCACTATCCACTGCCTTCTATGGAGACAATCCTACAAATAATAGTAGGATCAGAAATGTTTTCCCTGCTCGATGGCTTTTCTGGTTATAATCAAATCCGAATTAAAGAGGAGGATCAACACAAGACCACATTCACCACAAAATGGGGAACATTTGCGTATGCTAAAATTCTTTTTGGTTTATCCAATGCAAGGGTGACATTCTAGTGAGTAATGGACATCACTTTTAGGGAGCTGATCAATAAGATTATCCTAATTTATTTAGATGATCTTACTGTGTTCTCTAGGTCTAAAGATGATCATTTTGATCACTTAGAAATGGTTTTTCAGAAATGCTAGGATTTTGGGGTTTCCCTGAATCCAAAAAAATGTGTATTCGGAGTGCTGCAAGGAAAGCTGTTAGGACATGTGTCCAAAGAATGAATTTCAATCGACCCCGAGCACGTGAAAGCTATTAAAGAACTTCCCCTACCGGTTAGCAAGAAAGGCGTTTAGTCCTTCCTGGGCAAGGTAAATTTTATTAGCAATTTTATTTCCGACTGCAGGAATAATTAAGTTGATCACCCTAATGCTTAAAAAGGATCAAGCATTCAAGTGGACAAAGGAAGTCCAGGAAGTCTTTGAAAAAGTTAAGGATGCTATTTTCGCAGCTCCGGTATTGGTTAATCCAGACTTATCTAAGGATTTTATAATATATGCATTCAACAACAAGTCCAGTATTGCTATTATCTTAACTCAAAAGGATAATGAAGGAAAAGGATAACATCTAATGGCATTCTACTCCCGAACCCTGAAGGAATATGAGACAAATTATAATTTCGTTGAAAGGCAAGCCTTTGCAATAGTGAAAGGGCTTAAAAAATTATGCCATCTAATTTCCTTCAATAAAGTGATTGTCTATGTCACACATTCTAGTGTGCGCAAATATATCATGGAGGGAGAAATCATAGAAAAGAGAGCTAATTGGATCACCAAGATCCTTGAATATGACATTGAGGTCAAACCCACTAAAACTATTTGAGGAAGAGGATTGTGCGAATACATGGCGCATGACGAAGATATACCTGTTGAAGAAGAGCAACCGGAGCTTGTTCTAATAAATGAGCCATGATCCGAGGGTTGCTGGCTAACAGACAGAGTGAGGTTTATGCAAATAGGAAAGTATCTGCTAGGTCTTTCCTCCCAAAAGAGGAGATACTATCAGCTGCAAAATTATGGATATACACTAGTGGAGGGGTCCTTTTCAAAAGAAATTTCAATGGTGTACTCCTGCGATGAGTTACTACAGAGCAAGCAAAGAGAATCCTTGATACCTTCCATAACAGGGCTACGGGTAGACACTTCTTCGCTAAGACCACAACCATTAAAATCATGTGCGCAGGTTACTATTGGCCTGCACTTTTCAAAGACTCACTCTTTTGTGAAATCTTGCAAGGAATGCCAGTTCTTTATAGGCAGAAGAAAGAATTTTGCAATGCCTCTTAGGCCTATAGTGGTGGATGAACCGTTTGCACAATGGGGCTTGGATTTTATCAAGATGATGAATCCCGCTTCTAGTTTCGGGCACACATGGATTTTGACCGCCACAAATTACTTCACAAGATGGATAGAGGTTGTTCTGCTTAATAATGCAACCGAGGAAAAGATAGTGGATTTCCTTGAAGAAATGGTGACAATGTTCGGTCCTCCAAAGACTATCATTTCCGATAATGCCAGAGCTTTCCTAGGCACAAAGGTATGTCACTTTGCACTAACAAATGGCATATTCCTTAAGACATCATCAAATTATTACCCACATGGAAATGACCTAGCAGAGTTGACAAACAAAACCTAGTCTGACTCCTTAAAAGAATTGGATTAGAGCACCAAAGAGAATGGCACAAAAACCTCCGAGTAGCACTTTGGGCAGACTGTATAACTCCTAAGCAACTCCTTAAGGCTTTTCCTTATGAGTTGGTATACAAAAAGAGGCATTTTTTCCTATATATATGGAAATTCTAGTGCTTCAACTCTTGAAATTCCTCAAGATAGAACAAAATGGCGCCATGGAGGTTCGACTCGCCGAACTGTTGGAAGTACAAGAAAAAAGGGAGAATTCCCTAATATCCATGAAAAATCACCAACAAGTGGTCAAGCAATGGTTCGACAAGAAGGCTTCCGAACCTAAAGTGTGGAGACTTAGTGCTAAAATATAATGAAAGGGCTGCTAAGCTAGGTCAACATGGAAAATTTGATAGCCTATGGGAGGGTCCCTTTAAAATCATTCAGTGCAAAGAGCATAACGCTTTCGAATTAGAAAGCATGGAGTAAGAACCCTTGGGAATCCTAGTCAATGAGATTCATCTTAAACTGTTCCATTAAGTGTCATATTTTATTATTATACATATGTGAATAATGCTTTTATTTTTCTTTTCCTTTGTGTTGGCTGGTCTTTTTGGAATTAGTTCGTGTTTCGACAGAAAATAGCCCATCATTGCAGAAGGTAGAGCAGTGGAATTGCTTTACAGAATAATTAGGAAATGCACCCATATGCAAAATAAATATGCAAATAAGCTATTGAAAAGGATCCCATACAATAGATGTGCAAATAGAAGAGAGAACCATGGATTTTATAAGGATATATGTCATTATATATATATTCTTTCATTTTTTAAATGCCAAAAAGTGGCTGAGAAATCCATAATTCAAAAAGTATGATTATACGTGCTATCTTTTCATATATACTATATCTATAGCCGTTTTCAGGCTTATATACAAAAACTGTAAGTGGGTGGCATATTCTTGACAATAGAAAAAAAAAAGAACAAGGAGGTTTTTTATCCCAGGGCACAAGCAATAATAATTGATGCATTTACAACAATGCCTACCACGTCTTCACCAACAGGTCCTTTAGCAGTGGAAGCAGAGTCATTTGGAACAATCGCCATTGATGGAGGGAACACCAGGTTCCTGAAGTCAGTGTACCAATCGATGTTGTAGAATGGTACGATGTTGCAGCTAGGGAACATAAAGTGCAAGGCTTGGGTAACTCTCTGCTGGTGTTCGTCGTGTGTCTGGAGGTGAAATCCACTGAGAAACGACAGCCAAACAATGACCACTTCTTCCTCAATGTAACACCAGAGTTCATTGGCTATCGACAAACCCAACCTTATGCGACATGAGCGACGACCTCACCTAGTCCATTCAGGTACTTTTTCAAGAAGATTTCCTTAACTAGTTTTAGAATTAAAGGCCTAGGGATACCGATGTCTAACATCGATGCAACAAAATGCAAGCAGATATCAATATTCACACGGTGTTTTTCCTCGTACTCTATACAGTCCCTACCCATAACCCATTTTATGGCAACCATAACCAGGGAGTGTTTTTTTTTGGTCAATCTCTTCAAGCGCCTAGTGGAAATTTCTCCCAAAAAAGTTGTCTGCGACTTATATGAAACTAGCCTAATGGGGGTGTCCATAATGTTGACTCAATGCTGCTATCTTAAAACTACCACTGAAGCTTGCCTACCACCTAGCCTATGAGAAAACTTGCTTATTGAAACTAAACACTGCACCAATGACCTATCGCTAAACTTTGCTCAAATACTAAGTGTGATTTCCTCACTACTTAGCGGCCTATTTATAGAAAAAATGAGAAAAAGCATTCTAATTTGTTTTGAGAAAACGTGATGATAACCAAGTGCCAACTTGAAAAGTGTGCCTGCGTTTGCTCACATTTCCTGACCAGTTGCATCTACAGAAGTACGACTCAATGCATGCTAGGTTAATAAGAGCTAATTAATTAGCTTTAAAATGGTGGTGCTCATCGACAATAAGTTGTACGGTTTGTAGGCTATTGTGTCACCTCACAATCATTTTCCAGAGCCCAAGGCATGATTCATATCTTTTCAAGCGATGGTTGTTTGCTTTGGCTTAATCATTCCGTCGGGGATATTAATTGCCAATTCATAGTAACGCAAGGTTAGAAGGAAAATTTCCAACTCAAGTTCCAAGGAAATCATGGCATATCCCACGATTGCTTAACATAATAATGAATTCTTGCCACCTCGAAATGGGAAGTAATTCATTTTTGCACGAGCCAAGGAATTAATGATACATGCTCAATTAAATGCAAAAGCTAACTTTCCTCTACCACCTTGAGAAAAGATAGTTAAAATATTGCATAAAAAAGATTTTAATGTTTAAAGTCTTTTGGAATACACCAAGAAAAGGGTGCAGAGAAGTTTTTATTATATCCAGAGCCGAGTGACAATTACAAAGAGCTCAAAGCTTGCAGAAACTTTCACCCGAAGAAAAATGTTAGAGAGTTCATCATAGAAAATTCAGGAGATTGGCTAGGACTTGTTGAATGCTATACGGTCGTTAGAAGCGGTGTATGTCTATGAGGATTTGTCATATGCCATGCCTGGTATACCACGCAAGCCTAATAGGGCGAATACGATACAATTGGATAGGACCAAAGATTGCAAAAACTAGAAAAGGGTTGAGGAGAAATGGGATAATATTCATGACCCACGACTCACAAAAAACCCTAAATCCTTAAGAGAAGCAGCCTATGCAAGGATGAGGTCACCTAAGGGAGACACATCAACAGGAAGGAAGGTTTGGTACAGTGGTCTTCCACAATACATGGTCCTGCTGGTACATTACTGCCCAAATATAGTTGAGGCCGCCATTGAGTGTTATAACCCTAGCACCCACTGCATCGAGGGGCAAACATTAAGTGTTCACATCATCCCACAAGACATTTGGCATATGCTATGTATCCCAAACCCCAGTAAAAGAAAGGAGTGAATTGAGTCCTTCTTTCTTGCCAAAGGAGAAAAAACATGCAGGGTGATGAAAAAGAGCTCAAATTTCCTGATGGAGGAAATTGGTAGGAAGGGAATCCCAGGTGCTAAGTTTCCAAGTATCCCATTGTCGCGTGGTTCATTTTGTGAGGACATGCAAGATGCCTTGTCAATGCTAGCTTTTGTGTGCGGCCGGGACTCCAACGAGATGGTGGAGACCTTTCAACTAGGGCCTGTGTTCTAATTCTGTAAACAACATGATACCTTTTGGTTTGATTTCACCGAGTTCTTGGTGGAGGAAATGATATGACAAATAGAAAATTATTAGGTGGAAGGAAAGTTTAGATTTCTCTCTTTCTTGGTTCACATGTTCCTGCATCAAAACCTTGATTTCTTCGACAGATATTTTGAGTTATCAATTTTTGATGAGAAGCATAGGAGGAAGTTAGTATCCACATGGACACCCTTTCTTTCCATGACATATGATTACTATGAATTTTTAGATTATTTTATAACTTCAATCTTGCAGGATTTACAAGGAGGAGGTGATAGTCTAGCTCAACATAGATCAGACTGGATATATGCAGAGTTTCACTCCTGCTTGTGACTGGTTCTTCGGAGTGGATTTCACAATTCTCTACATGCGAGGCTTCATTGGTCAACCTTTCTTACTCCCAGCCTATGTCACAAATAGATTGATCGCACTTGAAATGTATCGGCAGGTGTGTATCATTGATTTTATCTTCTATAGTAGCCCAAGTGTCAAGGAGAAAGGATTCTTCAATTGTCTGAAGAATTTCAAAATGGTGACTCTGTTGAAGAAGCGATCGGACCAGTTATTGCAGGATAAGCTGGCTCATTTAGGGTTGGTTTTGGTAAGCGATAAATGGGATTACAACCCTTTAAATGACCTGCCAGAGTCACACATGAAGGTTACTCATGTTCCTCAACCATAATGGGAAAGGAGGCACAACTCGTTGACAGACAAGGATGGAATTTTTATGGAATTAGCGCATGTTCCCACACAGGATAGTAGAGAGCCATGGCACAAGTTTTACTTTGTTGTGGCGGTGGCTAAGGATAATATCCAGATGGAATGCACCATGTACAACCATTTGCAGAAGAAAGAGGAATGGACTGATGAGAAGATAGAAGCTTTCAAGAAATATTGCCAAGAAACAAGGCAATTAGATGCCCCTTAAGAAAGTGTAAAGGATGACAAGGAATTCAAAATATGGTGGGATGAGGAGCATCCCAGCCTCGACTCTAGCGTAAATAAGGGCAATGACCCAGAAGGAGATTTCGAGGAACAAGAAGAAGAAGAATTGGCGGCATCTGCATCCTCCGCACCGTAGGAGAAAAACTATGGACAACCCGCCTATGTAGCCACAAATGTGCGATTTAATGTGTCAAGGGCTTTGCATACACTTACTTGGGCCTCTAGGGCAGCCAAAGTATTGCACCAACAACTAGTAGTGATTGCTGAGGCTAGAGAGACCCCACCCGCAAAACGATAGTGTACGCAGACCATTATTGGAGAAAGTTTGCAAGAACTTGTCGGAAGATAGGTGCTTGTAGCTAGTCAGGAGCCTGAGGACGAGGGAGGGTCGGTAACTATTTTGGAGCTGCCACCTGCCAGTCAATAGGTAAATTTTTCTCCTTCTTCTCTTACTTCCCAATCATTGGTATCATCTATTGTCTCCTTGACAATCCCTGCCATAAGTACTGGCCCTCCGTTTCCCACCTTTGATCCAACGCATGTGAGAGGTTTTTCCCAGTTCTCATAGATCACTCCACCCATCTTTACTCCTCCATGAACCCTTACACTAGCTGCTGCTGCTCAGGCCCTCCTTTCCTCGCTTTCCGAAGGTGTGTGCTCTTAGGGCACCCCTACTTCCACTATCGCTGCAAATCATCCTCTTCCCTCACAACAGGCCAACTCCCTGACAACAACTCCTTCACCATTCTAGCCCATGAGTCCTCCTGCCATTTCACCAATCGAGCCGTCACAAGTGGTTAGCCCTTCCACTAGTTCTCAAACTAGGCTTTGGAATGTGCCTCATTTCTCCCCACAAACTGTCACTCTCCAGAAAAAGAAAATGCTCGGACCCATCAAAATTACCTATCCGTATGCCCTGCCTTTCGGTGCTCCTTTCGTAGGTGGGCTAGCTTCATCGCCTACCCAATTCATGGTGCAAATTGACTACGGAAAGGAAGCACATACAAGTAGAATGAAAAAGCATAAGGAAAAGGAGGATAGTACTTCTAATGAGCCAAAAATGCAAACTCTTTATGATGAGACTCGACAAGAGTTGAAGTTTGCAACCATGTACTCGATGGTAACCAAACCATAGGGGGAGATGTGCCCAGAAGACTTTGACATATACGCGATGGGGCTTGACATGAGGGTGGTATGACCACAGGATAAGGTTGATCTTATGGGGGAGACACAATGAGTGGTAACCTTTGACTTCCTTAAAACTGGTCGCCAACTGAAGAAAAAAGATGAGCAGCTTAAATTGGTAATGGAAAATGCTAGTTTTTTGGAGAAAAAGGAGAAGTCCTTGGAAGCGAATGTTGCACGTCTGATAGAAAGGGTGCTGGTAGCAGAGAATGAAAAGAGCATACTTTAGGGTGAGCTTGCGAAGGTTTAGACTATCAACCCTGCTATGGTAAATGAGTTGCGTACTAAGTATCAGAAGATAGAGCATAGTTTGTAGCTAAGGAATGAGGAGTTGGAGTGGCTTTGCATTGAGTATAATCAAGGGATAATGCAGAAGAATGAGGCTTTGGAGCACCAGCAGGCTCGATATGAGTAGAAGTTACAGGGAAAAGAGGCTAAATTTGAGGGCCTAAAGGCTAAATTAGAACAAGAACTTCAAGAGACAAAATCCTCTTTTGACATGCATTTAGCAAACCACTCCCAAGCTGAAGAAAATTGGAACAAAGAGATGAACAACTTTGTGGAGCAACTGGTGTCTGAGAAAAGGAAAAGGGCAGAGTTGACTGAGGCCATTAACTCAAAAGACGCGAAGATCACTTCTCTAAAAATCTCCCTCCTGTCCTTTGCGCAGCTGGATATTATTCCATTGGTTAGGAAGTTGTACATTTATCATTGGGAAAAGATTAAACTTTTTTCCTAGCACTATAGCCCACCCTCTGATTCATCGCCAAAGCATCCAGGCTGAGTCAAGAGGCTCATGATACAATTGAGAAATTCCCACCGTTTATCTTGGAAAAGGTTCTGAAAGCAAAATATCTTCTCATCGAGCTATATTCTGTATCTGATGAGGACCTTGGCAAGGCAGAAATTGAAGATCGGGATGCCGCAGCCTAGATGACAAACAAGTTTATCCATTGCCACACTTCCTTCCAGCACACTAAAGCGGCCGCAGCTACTCTAAACAAGACAATGGACAACATGAGGGGGAGTTTCTCCAAGCTAAATGAGATAGGTTTGTCGTCCCCGTTCCTTGAGGATGGCTCCATTGCTACTGTGATCTTAAATGTTAGTCCAGTTCTAACTATGCAAAATAACTAAAATGCAATGGGGAAAAACACAAAGGGACACCTCAAGATTAGCCTAAGGAATGATAAAGAAAAGAAATAAGATAAAATGAAGATATTAATATGCTTATACCTTCTTTGCTGCTAAAACTCCTTGGTTGGCCCTTGATTTTGATTGCTTTGTGTGCTCCTTGGATGGCTCTTGATGCAAGATTGACAATAGGACTAGATGATAGTGCAAATGAATAAAATGGCTTGGCTAAATGAATGAAATGCTTATGAATTGAGTGTTCAAAATGACAACATTTAGTTGCAAAACGACTAAGTGTTTTTAAATGTCTTAGAGGAGAGGGTATTTATAGAGGAATTTGAATTCTCTAGAGAATTCAATGGTTGAGATTTATCCAACAAGGCCTAGATGAAGGGCTAAGGTGAGTTGAGGACTCACAAGACCTCACATTTTGACATGTGGAATGTGAAGTGGCTAAGGGTGAGATGATGTGTAGGTGATGTGGAAGGGAGGTACATGATGTGTAAGAAGGACATGTACTTTGGAAGTACATTAAGAGATGAGAAGATTCCTTGGAGGAATAAATGTGAATTAAAAATTCACATGCTTGGGAGAATCTAGTGTCTCCAAAAAGGTGGGAGTTTGTCACATGTGACTTGATGTGAAAAGTCAAAGATTCTAGAAGATGCATGTGAAAAGGGGATTCTAGGAGGAATAAAAGTGAATTAAAAATTCACATGGGGAAGAGAGAAGCCTTGGATGAATAAAAAGGAATTAGAAATTCCTTAGGGGATGGGGAGAGTTGACCAAGGTACTGATTGGGCTTAACTAATCAATAATTAGAGGATAATTAGGGTTTAATGAGGATTAGAAGTCAACTTGCAAAAGTTGGAGGATGTGACACATCCTAATCAAGGATTAGACATGTGCACATCCTTAATGAAGAGATTAGGAGATGGATTAGGATTAGATGAAATGACATGTGAGGAATTAAATAAATGTAATATTTATTTAATTCATTTGATGAAAAAGGGATTAAGGAGGGTAAGGTATTTAATTATTAATTAAATACCTTAGGGATTTGGCAGAATTAAGGATATTAATTAAATAATAGTAATATTACTTAATTAACTTAGATAAGAGGATGTTTAGATGAAAAGTGATATATTTGGATAAATTAAGTGTCCAAATTTAGGTGTCTACATTTTTCCCCTCTTTGAGATGATGTTACAAAGTAGCATCATTTCAAAGAATATTAAAACATAGAACCTGGAAGAAGATGGTTAGACTAGAAAAGATGCCCTAGTCATTCAAAGGAGTGACTAGGAAGGAAAAAAAAAGATGGGGGTGAAGATGAAGATTAGGGATTAAGAATGCCCCCTCGAGAGGACATGTGGGTTCAAGAGAACATGGATGTGCTCTTGAAATGGATGAGATGATGAAATGGGAGATGAGGAAGAGGATGCAAAGGGATGGATATGAAAGGATGAAAAGGTGACAGGAGGTTGGGAAGCACAAATGGATGCAAAGAAAAAGATGATGTTGCCCCAGTGAAGCTACAAGTGAAAATGGGTGGATGATGGATGGAGTGTCATTGATGAGGGAATGATATATCCCAAAACAACATGAGGATAGGGAAGGATACATTTTGATGAGTGTTGATGAAAGTGTTGTTGATGAGGGAAGGATACATCTTGATGAGTGTTGATGAAAGTGTTGTTCATGAAGAAAGGATACATCCCAAAACAACATGAGGATAGGGAAGGATACATCCTGATAAAAAGGGGTGTTGATGAGGGAAGGATACATCCCAAAACAACACCAAAGGATAGGGAAGAATACATCCCGATGATGAGGACGATGATGAGGATGATTGGATCGAGGCTTGTAACAAGGTTGGGGATAGGACCAAGGATGCGATTAGATGATTCAGGCTAAATGGAATGGATGGGGATTGGATAGAGATGTGAGATGAGGATGAAGGATGAATGGATGGGAGGATTTTAATAGATGAGAGGATGGGGGATGCATGCAAGATGATAGAATGGAAAATGAAATGCAATCCTAATGCAATTTTCCATCTTCGGAGCACTGATTTTTTCTATAGCATAAGACACCAAGTGCCAGAGTATGTGGAACCAAGGCAGATTAGTGTCTAATGCATGAAACAAACACAACATACAAGAAGGCTATCCCAACACCCCAAAGTCGCCATGACTTTGGTTGAGCCAGGTATTGGAATAACCACAAGCACATGAGGATGTACCAGTGTAACACAAGACCACAATGATCTCGGTGGGTACTACGTGGGACAACCAAGAAGGCACCAACAAACAAAAGATCAAGATATGCCCCTATGTGTACCAGTCAAAGCACACCATGATATGATGGATCAAGGCGGCCTTGACAAGTGATGATAGGGAGCTCAAATGATAAACAAAAGCCAAAAGCATCAAAAGATCACAATCAAATTCAAATGTCCTTTGCCATAGGATCAATGGGGTGGATGGGATTGATGAGGTCTATTAGGAAGGATGCATCTTGTTGAGACAAATGATGGATTCAAAACCAATTGGATCTGCTGATACTAGTGGATCTCATTTGTTAAGAACTAGCTAGATAAGGGCATAGCTTGATGACACGACACAAGGGAGACAAGACATGAGACTAGCACACCCTAAAGACCTAGGGGCTTGGGGGCTAATCAAAGATTAGCCTTGCCTACGTGAAAGTGCAGAGCCCTCGTAGTTTGATAAAAGGTTGTCGAATGACCATGGATAAAAGAAAAAAGAGGACAATGAAGACTGATGGTGGATGAAAAGGACCAGAGAGATAAAAGCAAAGACTGAGGATAGATGATAAAGGAGTAGACGGACAGAGCCCCAGGGGCGGATCAAATGATCGACCTTGCCTACATGAAAGCACAGGGGCAATGTAGTTCGACCAAGACCAAAGAGACAAACAACGGATAAAGGGTGATGGGATGAAAATGATGGGACTAATATGATGAGACAGGATAGGCCTATTGGATTGGATAGGATGATGGTGACTACATGAAGCTCAAGGATGGGATAGTTATCCAAATCATCAAAAGATGAATTGGGAGGATGGTATGATGGAGAGATGAATGATGAGAAAGGATAATAGATTGAAAAGATGTGTAAGAGAAGTAGAAGTGATGACGATGAGATAAATGGAACTGGGTTGCATGGAGAGAATAGCCTATAGATAGATACCAATGACAAGGGATTACAAAATGGGATGAGGATAGAGATGAAAGAATGGATAGAGAGATAGGGATGGGGGATGGAAGGGATTGTTTGGATGGATAGGAAGATAAGGATTGGGAGATGAAAGGGATGCTAGGATAGATGGATAAGAAGATAAGGATGGGGAGATGGAAGGGATGTCGTGGTAGATGGATAGGAAGATGAAGGGATGTTATGATATATGATGTCTCCAAGGACTATGTTACAAAGGAAGTAGATGCCCCCATTCTAGATATGTCATGGATGATGAGGCATGAGGGATGAAAGACGAGTGGATGGGAAGATAAAGGAGATAACTAGAGGAGGATAGGATGGGTGACTAAGGAATACAATAGAGCATGGATGAAGGGAATGTATACCAAGAGGTGTCCAAAGCATGCATAGATAGGTGCCCCTGTTTTGATCAAGATCACAAGAAGGATGGAGGGATGGGAGATAAATGGGATATGATGGTAGGTTGTGGAAGATAGGTGGGATAGAGGGGATGAATGAAGAGGATGTATAGCAGGAAGACAGGTGCATAGTTGGAAGCATAGCATAAAGCATAGCGGATGGAGGGAATGCATACCAGGAAGCTGCCCCAAGTGTGGAAAAGGAAGGATGGGGATTGACGCATGACGCCTGTTTTCCAGGTTTTCATCATGGTACTTATCCAAGGCACTTGTTTGCTAAGTTTTCACCATTGGACAAATTATTTCTCTTTACTTTTTTTTGGATTTTTGGCTTTTTTGTATTATTTTTTTAGATTTTTGGATAGAATGCGGGTTGAGATGGATAAGTATAGGGAGGTGGATAAGCGGACGCGAAAGACATGTGATAAGGATATGGATGAAGGACTCAAGCATCAAATTTCATAAGAAGTTTTAAGAGCCCACATTTGAAGTGACTATTGGATGTTGGTACAACCTTAGTTATGACAATGGAGGAATTATGCAAGGGCAGGTATTAAAGGGATTTTATGGGGGAGGTATGTGGAATAATGGCTAGGATGTTGGAAAGTGTATGGGTGGAATGATGGAGTGAACATATGATGGAGAGGCATGTTCAAGACCAACATTGGCACATGTGGTAGGGGGTGTGAAAGGATAGGAGGATTAATGGTTGGATGATGTGGGGCTAATGGAGAGTGTAATGGAGGATGTGGAGATAATGGAGGAGAGGTGATAGCAAATTTTGGGACATAAGGACCCAAAATGGATTTAGGAGGATTTTCATGATTAGCTTTTGGAGTAGCAACTCTGGATGTTGTTATGGAGGCTTCATTTGAAGGCATTGCATCTATTTTCTTTGGGATCCACATGGTTTTGATTTTTGCTTTGGTGGGCCTTTGCGACCTATGGATTTGATTTGGATTTTGGATTTGATTTTTCTTTTCTTCAACATGTCTTTTAGAGGGGACATGAGGAGCTTTAGATTCATGTGGATGTTTAGATTGATGCATTTTTATTTTGGCATCCAAAGTGATTTTAATAGAAATGGGATGGGTGTAGGGAGAAGGATAGTGTGGAATGATGGTGGTAGGATTTTGAGGATTATATGTGGATGGAGGATGTGCAAGTATGTGCCTTTTTTGATCCTGACTATGGGATATGAGAGTGGGATTTTTATGATGGGTGATATGGATAGGTGATGGATGGATGAAAGGATGATGATGGCAAAATGAAGTAGGTGATTTTGGGATATAAGGGCCCAAAATGGACTTAGGACCTAGAGAAGACATGGACGGGGTAGATGGAGGATGGGAGATGGTGGATGGAGGGATGTAAGGACCCAAAATGGATGGATCAGATGAAGGAGGAATATGCACGGTTGTTTTGAGGTGATACGATGGAGGAGGACGGATGGTAGCAAATGATCTGGTGGAGCGATGGGAAGAGCCTATATTTCTTGAGGAAGAGGCTCATTTAGGACATTTAGAAGTTGTACCAACATCTTTAGATTGTGAGTCTTGAGAAATAGGTCCAAGACCTTGCATGAAGAGTTGTTCTTTGACTTGGATGGGCTCTAAAATACCTTGCTCATGAAGGCCTAAACCTTTTCCTTGATAGTTCATGTTCTGGAACATTCGATCCATGATAGATTTTTTGTTATTCTGGAAGAATGATGCGAGTCTATTATTAGGTGGGGGAGGATGGGTTGTATATATGTTGTGTTTTTCTTTTGCAAGGAGACCACCATGGAAGAATGTGAGAGTACCAAGGGGATATACAAGTGGTGAGGGGATAGTAGGTTTTGGTGATGATGGAGGATCATCAGACAGAGATGAGGGAGTAGCAGCTTCTTGATCGGGACAGGGAGTTGGTGAGAGATCAAGAGAGGGATTAGGTGACATGATATGATCTAGATTTGTGGTAGCAAGTGATAAGGGCTCATGCGATGGAGATGGAGATAAGGGCTCATGAGATGGAGTGTGGAATCTTGAGTGACAAGGAGATTATGGATTGTAGTGGATGAGGGATTATGATCTTGGGGTGGAATAGTTGGGATGGCCGGTTCTTGATGTAGAAGAGGGGATATGATATGCTTTGGACCAAACTCTTGGTATGACTCATCATGTGTAGGAGGCATGACAATGGAGGCATGTTGGATGGGATCTTCAAGTAGGTGAGGTGGAAGGATGGAGGATTTATGAAGTTCATGAGAGGGGATTTGGGTGATACTAGGAGTGGGAGGAGTGGATTGGATTTGTAGATCTATGATGGGTTGGGAGGATCTAGGTGTAGGAGTGGATTGGATTGGGTTATTTTTTATGGGTTTAGCTGATCTTGGAGTAGGAGATGGGGGCTCAGTGGTTTCGAAGGATGTGATGGTTTTGACTGTTTGAGTGGGGTTAGGGGTGATAGCATCAATGATAGCTATGGGATGGAGAGGGGTCTCATCATTAGTGACCATGGAGGACGGATTGGGATGGCATGGTTCCACAATTTCAAGTGGTGGAGTTGGAGATGTCTTCTTTGTCATGAGTCCTTGGAGAACTTCTAGAGTGAGAAACTTGCATACTCTAGGTTGAGATGGTGTGATAGGAATAGATGGAGGATTAAGGATTAGTGGAGGACTAGGATTATGGATTAGTGGCCTAGGGTGAGATGGAGGAGTGGGATTGGATGTAAGACTAGGAGTAGATGGGGGATTAGGATTAGATGGAGGGTTAAAGTAGGGATATTGGTATGGTGAATTAAGATATGTGGATGGTGGATTAAGACAAGAGGATGCGGCTGGTAGATTGTAGTAAGGGTATTGGGATGGCGGATTAAGATGTGAAGACATGGATGTTGGATCAAGATAGAGAGATGCGAATGTTGGATTAGGGTAAGTTGATGGGGTTGATTGGTATGGAGGATTAGGATAGTGTGACATGGGTGCAGGATTATGATAAGAGTATTGGGATGGTATATTAGGATAAGAGGATGCAGGTGTTAGATAAGAGGAAGGTGTAGATGAAGGATATGATGGATATGTGGACGAGGAAGATATTGGACATCCCTTGTCAAAGGTAGTATAAGGAGTGTGATTAGATAAGGATGAAGACATAACAAGATGGCTTGAAGGGGTGATTGGATTGTGAGAAGTGGATGGAGAAAACTTGCTAGTGATGATAGCGTCAAGGGGATCTATGTTATATTCTTCTTGATCGACAATAATTTCGTTATCATTGTCGACGTAATTAGGGTTTCCCTTGATTACTATTGATGGAGGATAATGATTCACGATGATGAAAGGATAAATAGGACGGATCAAAGATTTTGAATGGAAGCGGACTAAAGCTCAAATTGGGATTGGATTAAAGCTCAGATTAGGATGATTGGATGATGCGATGGGATTGATTCTGACGATAGGATCGATTATCAAAGGATGATTACTACACCGAATCTACCTCAAGATGGAAGTAGATTGATTGGGTCAAAGGTGATTGGATAGGGATGTGATTGGATTGGATTTGATAAGATCGATTGATGATTGATAAGATCGAATGATGGATCAGATAGGATGGTGGAAGGGATTCTAAACCTCGTTTAGAGATTATCCTAGGTGACTTAGGATGCTGATTGATCGGATTAAAGGATAAAAGGACAATTGTGGCACCAAATCCACTTTGAGATTGAAAATGGATTGATTGGGCCGACGATAATGATTAACTTAGGATAGATGACAATCCTAAGCGGATGTTGATGATGACAATCAGATCAGACACTTAGGTAAATTAGGAGTTGGATGGGGAAAACAATGATTTGATTGGAGAAATGGATGATAGAAATGGACAAAAGACTGCACGGAATGAGAGAAGGAGGTTCAAAATAGATGAAAGATTACTCAGAATGAGTAAAAATATGATTAAGAGGGATAAACGACTACTCAAAATGAGTAAATGACTACTCACAATGGATGAATGATTCTTGGAATGAGAAGATGAAGTTTTGGAATAGATGAAAGATTACTCGAAATGAGTAAACAATTGATTGGGATTGTTGAATGAGAGTTCAAAACGATAGGAGGTTTGAAATGGATGAACGTTTACTCAAAATGAGTGAACGAATGATCAGAATGACAAAACAAGAATTTGAAATGATGAAAGAAGGTTTGAAATGGATGAACGTTTACTTGGAATGAGTAAAAGAATGATCAGAATGACAAAAAAAATATTGAAATGATGAAAGGAGGTTTGGAATGGATGAATGTTTACTCAGAACGAGTAAACAGATGATTGGAATGACTGGACATAAGTTTGAAATGATAGGAGGTGTGAAATGGATGAATGTTTACTCGAAACGAGTAAACGGGTGATCGGAATAGCTAACGAGAGTTTGAGACGATAGATGAAGGTTCGAAATAGATGAATGTTTACATGAAACAAGTAAACGAATGATCGAAAAAGAGGGAATGAATGTTCAAAATGGATGGATGAAAGGTTGAAATGAGTAAATGATTGATCAAAATAAATGAACAAATGCTCAGATTAGGAGGTTGACTTGTGGAATGGATGAAAGGTTGAATAGGAAAAAAATGAAGAAGATAGAGGGAGGGATCTTAAGATTTGTTTCGATATCCAATGATCTTGACTGCAGATGGACTAAAGCTTAGATTAAGATTGGATTGAAGGATATGATGGGATCGGTTCCGCCGGTCAGATTTGGGAACTGGATATGTTTATTGTCTTTTTGCCAAATTTTTGCTATAGAGGGGAAAATTTTCCCTCACAAAGGGGCGAATTTCCCCTTCTGGGGTGAATCTGCCCTCACAGAGGGGAAAATTTTCCCTTCTGGGGTGAATCTGCCCTCACAGAGGGGTGAATTTTTGCTTCTAGGGTGAATCTTCCCTCACAGAGGGGAAAATTTTCCCTTCTATAGGGCAGATTCGCCCCACTGCAAGGCAGATTCACCCCACTGTAGGGCAGATTCGCCCCACTACTTTGTGGACTCTCTAAGTGGGTAAACGGGCTGTTAGAATGAAGAGTCGGGTGATTAGAACAGGGTGTTAGATAATCGGATTGAAGAAATAGATGATTGGATTGGGAAAACGAATGATAGGAGTGGATGAATAAGCACTCAAAACTGGTAAATGATTGCTTAGAATGGATGAAGGACTCTCAAGTCGCGGAAATGAAAGCTCGAAATGAGTAAATAATTGATTAGAAAGGATGAACAACTCTCAGAATGAGGAGATGGATACTTGGAATGGATGAAAGATTACTCGAAATGAGTGAACAGAGGATCAAAAGGGATGAAAGACTACTTGGTCGAATAGATGTTTGGAATGGTTAAATGAAGGTTTGGAATGATAAAATGGAGGTTTAGAATGATCAAACGGGGGTTTCAGAGGTTTAGAATGACAAAATAGAGGCTTGGGATTATTAGATAAATGTTTGGAGTGATTAAATGATGGTTTAGAGGCTAAACGAAGCTAAACAAGGCAATTTTGGCTGCTTAGGAGGGAAAATTCACCCCACTGCAGTAAATAGGAGGGCGTAGTCACCCCTTTGTAGTAAATAGAGGGAAAATTCACCCCTCTGCAGTGAACAGGGACTTGGTTTTGATGAAAATGACTATGGAAAGGACTTAAAATGACAATAATGAGGCCAATTTGTCAAAAAGTTTACTAGTTTCTCACAAGAAAACACTTTCAAACAAGCACAATCCTATGATTAGTGTTAAGGGTATGGCCAATAAAGGTTTTAATCTAGGATGCACAAGGTGTCTAGGGAGTCCTCGATATACTCTTGGTACGTGAGGCACAACCGTGAACACCAGCCCATCACAAGCGTGAGTCGGGAACCCCAGCGAGATACTGAAGGGCTCAGACCAACTCTTCACATCTATCTAGGTATCACCCTAGCTTCAACGCTCCACCAATTATGAAATGACTAGATTGAGGTACAAATTTCACTCTCCCCCCTTTGTATACCCTACCGGTACGCGTGTTTGGTATCGTCCCTTGGGGTGATGAAATCCCCAAACAGGTCCCACTAGAAAGAAGACACTAATCGTTTCCAACTACTCCCCAGACTCATACAAAGTGCAAGGGGAAAGTGAAAAAAAACTAATGCCCCCTTGGGTGACACAAAAAGATAGACACAACAAATAATGAATATTACTTCCCCTAATTAGACTATGTTCTTAGATTAATGAAAAACAACAAGGATAGCTTTTAAAATCTGAGCAAACGGATAGCCCTGCAAGCAAATGTTAGTTGTTTTATCCTTCGTTCTTCGTTAATTACACAAGAATATGTTGCAAAATGTTAGCAAAAACACAAATATCCTTGCAAAAAATAATGTTAGGGGATTAGGATATGAAAACAACAAAAAATAGGAGCAAAAACTAAGCTACAACCATTTTACCCCTCAAAATGTGTTGTTTTGGGGCGTATTCACCCCTCTATAGTAACTAGGAGGGGGTAGTCACCCCTCTACAGTGACCAGGAGGGAATAATTGCATTTCTATAGTGAACCAGAGGGTGTAATTGCACTTCTGTAGTGAACAAGAGGGCGTAATTGCACTTTTGCAATGAACAAGAGGGCATAATTGCACTTTTGTAGTGAACAAGAGGGCATAATCGCACTTCTGCAGTGAACAGGAGGGAAAAATTGCACTTCTGTAGTGAACAGGAGGGCATAATTGCACTTATGCAGTGACCAGGAGGGTGTAATTACACTTCTGCAGTGAAAAGGAGGGCGTAGTCGCCCCTCTGCAAAGCACACGAGGGTGTAGTCGCCCCTCTACAGTGTACAGGAGGGCGTAGTCACCCCTCTATAGTGAATAGGAGGGCGTAGTCGCCCCTCTGTAGTGCATAGGAGGGCGCAGTCACCCCTCTACAGTGACAGGAGGGTGTAGTCGCCCCTCTACAGTGAAATGTTAGCAAGCAAAATTCAAACTAGGGCATAGTCACCCTTCTACAGTAAAATGTTGAAAAACAAAGTTTTAATTAGGGGCGTAGTCGCCCTTCTGCAGTAAAATGTTTAAAAAAAGAAGTTTTAATCAGGGGCATAGTCGCCCTTCTGCAGTAAAATGTTGAAAAAAAAGTTTAATCCAAGGGACATAGTTGCCTTTCTACAGTGACTAGGAGGGCGTAGTCGCCCTTCTGCAGTGAAACAGAGGGCACAATCACCTTTTTGCAGTGAAACAGAGGGCATAATCACTCTTCTGTAGTGACCAGGAGGGCGTAATTGCCCTTTTGCAGTGATTAGGAGGGCATAGTCGCCCCTTTGTAGTGACTAGGAGGGCGTAGTTTCCCCTTTGTAGTGACTAGGAGGGAGTAGTCGCCCCTCTACAACAAACCAGAGGACATAGTCGCCCCTATGCGACCTGTTCTTGCAAACAACTCAACAACAAAAAATGTAAAATAGAGGAATCCACTTGTGGGTCCCACCGGGGGTGCTAGAAATGTTATCCTAAATGTTAGTCCAGTTCTAACTATGCAAAATAACTAAAATGCAATGAGGAAAAAAACAAAGGGACACCTCAAGATTAGCCTAAGGAATGATAACGCAAAGAAACAAGATAAAATGAAGATTGTAATCTGCTTATACCTTCTTTGCTATTGAAACTCCTTGGTTGGCCCTTGATTTTGATTGCTTTGTGTGCTCCTTGGATGACTCTTGATGCAAGATTGACAATAGGACTAGATGATAGTGCAAATGACTAAAATGGTTTGGCTAAATGAATGAAATGCTTATGAATTGAGTGTTCAAAATGACAACATTTAGTTGCAAAATGACTAAGTATTTTTAAATGTCTTAGAGGAGGGGGTATTTATAGAGGAATTTGAATTCTCTAGAGAATTCAATGGTTGATATTTATCCAACAAGGCCCAGATGAAGGGCTAAGGTGAGTTGAGGACTCACAAGCCCTCACATTTTGACATGTGGAATGTGAAGTGGGTAAGGGTGAGATGATGTGTAGGTGATGTAGAAGGGAGGTACATGATGTGTAAGAAGGACATGTACTTTGGAAGTACATTGGGAAATGAGAAGATTCCTTCGAGAAAAAATGTGAATTAAAAATTTACATGCTTGGGAGAATCTAGTGGATAAGAGAGGGTCTCCAAAAAGGTGGGAGTTTGCCACATGTGACTTGATGTGACAAGTCAAAGATTCTAGGAGGAATAAAAGTGAATTAAAAATTCACATGGGGAAGAGAGGAGCCTTGGATGAATAAAAAGGAATTAAAAATTCCTTAGGGGATGGGGAGAGTTGACCAAAGTACTGATTGGGCTTAACTAATTAGTAATTAGAGGATAATTAGGGGTTAATGAGGATTAGAAACCAACTTGCAAAAGTTGGAGGATGTGACACATCCTAATCAAGGATTAAGCATGTGTACATCCTTAATAAAGAGATTAGGAGATGGATTAGGATTAGATGAAAATGACATGTGAGGAATTAAATAAATGTAATGTTTATTTAATTCATTTGATGAAAAAGGGATTAAGGAGGGTAAGGTATTTAATTATTAATTAAATACTTTAGAGATTTGGCAGAATTAAGGATATTAATTAAATAATAGTAATATTACTTAATTAACTCGGATAAGAGGATGTTTAGATGAAAAGTGATAAATTTGGATAAATTAATTGTCCATATTTGGGTGTCTATAGCTACGGTTGAATAGATTGCAGAAAAAATAGAGGAGAAGGAGAATGATCCAAATGCTTTCAAAACTTTCAACCATCCTCCTACTGCAACATACATTGAAGGAGCCATTCATCCTCTTGCACAACTATTGTTCCATTGTGAAGCAGGGGCCGGTTTACCTGATGCACTGCCTCATAAGGAAATGATTGACCTAGGCAGAGCACATGAGAATTTACACAGCATAGTAAGGCCATCCGAGGATGAGTGGTCACCTTTGCAGGTGGCTCTTTCCAAGCTCTAACTCCTTCACCTGGTGAATGGCACTTTGGTCTGTAAACTAGAGAAATTTTGGGTTCTCTGTTCCTCAAGAGAAACACCCTTGGTAGTCGCCAAAAGCTGTGAATAAAATATTCAACAAGCTCCCTTCAGGTATATTTCTTTGCTCTAAGTATCGGCCTGCACATTGCAAGGAATTCACTTGGCCTTTTTGTCGAAGTTCATTGCCCCCTCCGCATGTTTTCTCTATGCACCCCAACACTTTCCTTTCCTTCACATCCCAGAAATACCCGAAATGCTTCCATGTGTTGTAGCTGTGGGCCATTTTGATCATCCCTTTTTGTTTCCTCATCGGGCTCTGCTCGAGGTGCCACATAGCTCTCATTTCCTAAAGAAGTTTGGTAGGCCTCATGATTGACATATACAACAACTTTTGCTACGTGTCTGCTCTATGCAACCTTTCAATGAAAGGATGAAATAATGACTGGGAGCAGCAAAATGCTGCCATGCGTCTCTTCTGCACACAACTAATGACCACTTTCCTCTACTTAGGAGAGAGCTCCGCCCACTTGATGCATGTCACCTTGGCGCAAGTCTTCAGCAACGAAGGACAAAGTTTCACACGGGCAACGCTATGCTACCACGTGTCTCTTCAACGGGTCTCATATTCGGGTAATGCATCAAGCAAATCAAATGTTGTGACTGGCCACCACGTGTCATAGTTGCTTCATAGGGTGATGAAACTTGTCTAGTTAGCCTTGCTGGGACCACCTCCATCATTTGCAGGGGATGCACCTGAGCCTGGGATGACCAGATGCATGGTTTAGAATCTTTTCTATTGCAATGGCTTTGGGAATGTTCTTATTTCTATATCATTGCTAGAGATTGTGAAGTCTTTTTTGTTATGCCTTTGCGGGTAGTGGGTATTTTCTACTATATATACTTCTCTCTGCTTGGAGAGAAGGGTCCGGATTTTGAAGAAACACTAATTTTAGAAAAAGACAACAGGCCTTTATTACTGTTTCATTTTATTGCAAAAGACTTTCAGACTATGCCAATTGTTTGGCCTTTCTATTCTTTCATGCTATTTGGTTAAAATTTAAATAGTACTACTATTGTCTAGATATTTCACTTGAGAACTTCTATATATATTGAATGTAAGTTTGTTGGTTTAGATCATGTCTAATGACTCTTCTTAGCATTAGGAATGTATGCAATATTAGTTTATGTCAATGAATGGATTATATGTGCTTTAATCTTTAGTTTCTATCTTTCTAGAACACTAAAAGTACCAATCGGGCCCTTAGATCTATGATTTATCGTGCCTATCATTAAGTCTCGACACATCTCCCTAGGTTAGAATTTATTTTATTATATCTATTTCCTTTTCCCTTTCCAAAACCCATTATAGAAGAATCTGACTTCTCTAAAAACCCGAAGGTCACTCGGTCTAGCGTAAAAAGTCCCCCATAAACTGAGTTTCTCATAAGACACTGTTACCTTGTCAAATTTTGGCGTCAACAATGAGAATTATACATATCACTAATTTCTATTGTGTATTGGGTTTACCTTCCGGGATAGGGTGTCAAATATGGGCTAAAAAAGAATTTGATCCTCTTTTCAGGATCTACATGATACTTTTAGTTCTTTGGCCAAAGCCATGTGTTCATTCAAATAGATGAAATTTACCTAGGATTTTTTTTTTTTTGCCATATCCTATTTGTGGGACATTATATGTTCATGTTAGAAATGCATGTATATACATTAGGGAACTGAGATTCCCTCCTTTTTATTTCCAGGTTTCTAGGTACTTAGTGCAGGGTCGGGTATTCTTTGTGTTAAAGGAAGAATTCTAATGAAGTGTAAGCTTCGTGGTTGGGCGGAAAAGTGCCTAATTCATGTTCTTGTCTCTTGACTTGTAGATGACTATGAGGCTCGGTGGTGGTCAGAGACTATATTGTATGTTCCTCACATTATTATTATATCATTGACTATATTTATACTTTCATATTATATCATTATTTGACTTCATGGCATGAGAGCCAGAGTTGTATTTTGTTTATAATATATTATGTGCTTTCACCTAGATTCTACACTACACATATGAGGATGTGTTATGATATTTATTACTTAATGAAGTTGTATCATTTTTATTCCATGTTTATGAGATCATGAGTGGATTATTATTATTTTGTGAGGCTGTGTTCGGTCACGATCGTTACAATTCTTGTAAATGAAATTTTAAGCTCATGAGAATGGTTAGCTAGTCCTAACCAATAATTCCTAACTAGGGGCACAAAGGAATTTGGATATATGAATTGTAAAGGAAGATTATAGTGTACAATAGAAGGTTGTGGGTACAATGATTATGATTTTCTATAACCCAAATGTTAGATTTAAATTTGCACATTTTTATGCGATGACTTCC
The DNA here is from genome assembly GCA_007258455.2 of Sequoia sempervirens. Taxonomy (NCBI): domain Eukaryota; kingdom Viridiplantae; phylum Streptophyta; class Pinopsida; order Cupressales; family Cupressaceae; genus Sequoia; species Sequoia sempervirens. The sequence goes on along the minus strand of VDFB02000017.1, from coordinate 397,738,906 downwards.
ATTGCATATTCAAGAGTATTAAGAATACTTCTCATGGTATAATGATGAATTGATATAAGCCAAAATAAAAATAACTTGATGATGTTTGCTAAATGGGTTAGTATTTGTTAAAGATATTTTTCAATACACTCAAATGAAGAGGTTGTAACTACCTCAATATGTGCTGACATACTCACAATATTGGAGTTATTCAATGTGTAGCTCTACCATATAAGTTAAAGCTACACTAGGAAAGAATGCTTATTGATAATGATAAAGTGTGTTAGATACCAATACTTAAATTTATGTAAATACATATTGAAAGAATAAAAGGTGGGAAAAGATTGTTATGCATCAACTCATATGTATGGTTTTAGTAAAAAAACATGCTACGAGTTTGGAAATGAGATTGCATTTTATTAGCACAATATGAAGCCATATAATTAACAATTTATAAAGAACACAAAGACTTGTATATTTATTCTTTGATGATTAACAAAACTTTCTTGAATTGAAATTTTTCTAATGTTAGTTTAATGTGACAATAGTGAGATGTGTTTAAACCCACATATCAAGCAATATTATTGTAGCCATGTGACTTAAGTGGAGATTGATATAATTAATTTGAATGTATGAGGTGTACTTCAATGTGAATATTTGTCTTGATACCTGGTACTTTAGTATGCATTGCAAGGATTAACAATTAAATATGTACCTAATGGTATAAATATTGACTTATCTTTTAAAAATTATCAATTAAGTGAAAAAATAGGATTACATCAAGAAAAAATACATATTTGAGGGTATATTTTAATATGAACCCTTTTAACCTAATAAAATTGCTCCAAATTGGTTAAATTATGGAAAAATAAACCACTTGAGAGGTAGTAATAATAGGCTCAAAATCAATTGAATTGGGTAGTGATAATATGTCTAAAATTAAAGAGTAGAACCATAATGGTTGGAAGCTAGCTATTAGAAGGAAGGATAAAATGCAACCTCCTAATAATTTGAGTTATTATATTACAAGGGGGGAGAATGTAATATCCCTTGTTGTATGATGGTAGGGGAAAACAAAAAATAATAATTAAGTTGATAGGGCATTGGTTGCCTACCATGTTAGGAGGGTAGTATATCATCCCTCTACGATCTTTAGTCCCCTAAGGATAGTCAAGACATGGCACTAGCACATGGATCCTAATAGAAGTATGAGCATCCATCAAAACCTAAGAATAAAGGATACTCATGAGGGAAACTAAGGGTTCCATTGTAATTTCCCTAGCAAATAGGTATGTGAAATATGGAAGCATGGAGTAGGAACAACAAGTTGGATATAATCACCCAAAAAGAAATGCATCCTCATATAATATGATGAGTACAAGATATGGAAAAAATGTATTTATTGAAAAGGAAGTGAAACTTTCAAGAAATAACAATTATTTAGGTGAAAAAAAAACTCCATAAACTTTATCAACATCCACCATGCCTGCACCATAGTGATATATGTAAAATTGGCTATAGAAATCCATCAAAGTAGAATAGATGGAAGAAATTTTCCAAGGATGAGGTGCAGGTGTGAAAAGAGGAGAGAGGTTCAATCCTTTCCTTTGAAGCATGTTCAACATCTAGGTAGCTCATTTTTTAAGATACTTTCTATGCAATAATGATGGAGACCTTTTTATAAAATGTGGGATCATGGAGAGGCAATAACAATATGTAAATAAAAAAAACTAATAGGAACATGGTCTCATGAGACTAAAATGGTTGTAGAATATTCATAAAAAATGTATTTTTTGAAAATTATTTAAGAATTTTTAAGAAAATGCAATTAGAAAGTTTAAAGCCAAATTCTACAATATTTACAAATGATCTCCCTTCTTGCGTTGAAATAGGAGATAGGAATACCTTATATATTTCCATTAAGTGGAAGGGATAGAAGAATTTTGTGAGGAAAAGAGGAAAAGTTTTTTAGTTGTAGTAGTTGAGAGTGAGCAACATATTTATGCATTGAAATGTGTCATGGATGATTTATAGTTGAGTCTTGTTGGCATGCAATTTTTTTGACATGTAAAGAACCTTGATGTGACTTATGAAGGCCTTGGAGGGATTTGATTAGTACTCACACCTATGTTGGCATTTTCTTTGATAAATAGAAGAGTTATGAATATCCATGTTCATCAATGAGATATATTATATAAATTGCTAACCAAACTAAATGAGAAAGTGGCAAGGCATTCTATAAAATAAATACATTAATTATAAAATGGTAATGCTTCTTGTTGTTGGGGATTTGGCATAATTATTTCCTTGTTAGTATACATTTTGTATTGGGTAATTTTTTATTTATAAATATATGTGTATGGATTGGATCCTAACGATTTCTCCTTATAAGAAAATATTAAAATCTATGGTGTATCATTTAAGATGGATGCAATTTTAATGCTCAATATTATAGGTGACGGGTATAATAACATACATATTTATTTTATATGGGTGCCCAAGTGGATTTAGTATAACCATGTAAATCTTGAGGTCTTTTTGGTGGTAGTAGATCTCACTAGTATGATATGTTGGGCTAGATGTTACTACCCCATATCATATGGTGGTATGGGTTCATATTAACATGCCTTGTAAGTTGATATATACTCTAAATCCTTGTATATAGGGTAGTGTTCTTATTAGTTTAGGTCATTTATTTTATTAATGTGTCTTTGCATCCTATGGCTAATAGATAGATTATTCCTAATTATAGATCGCATTAGTGAGCTATCACTAATTGACTCTAGATGTATGAACCACATTATAATACTTCTTATGGAATCATGAGTAGACACTTATTATAATGGATTTGGACTAAGATGGTTATTATAATATGGAAAGACATTAGTATGTCATTACAAATCTATATGATTAAATATTTATGGAGATAAAAATTGTTAGCAACCAAGATGGAAATCAAAAATATGGATATGTTTATCTTAAAAAGAGAAAAATAGAAAAAAGCAAAGCTATTGCAAGATGTACAAAATAATATTATTCAGGAATTCATAATTACATGAGATGATTTCCTTTATAAAAGAAAGTATGCATAACCCTAATCTTATCTTGAGCAACAAGATATCTCAACAAGATAAGGATGAGAATAATTAACCTAGGAATTAAAATATTACCTAAGTAAAGTTATGCAAGTGTAATTAAATATTTATTACACTAACACCACCCCATAAGTGCAACTTAGGGAGACTAAAAAGCATGCACCTAAAACTAAGATGAATGCAAGAAAGCATGAATGGGTCCTGGCAATAAGGCCTGATTAGGTACCCAAGTACAAATGCAATATGAGGTAGAGAAGGAAAACCCGATGGGA
>VDFB02000017.1:397698766-397731520 GCA_007258455.2 Sequoia sempervirens | reverse complement strand
GGAAAAACCACGGTGGAGGTCAGTCCATAAGATTATACGTTGTTAAAAGTATAATGAAAATGAAATATGGGGAATGCACATGCATTCAGGTACACTGCCTAGAGCTCACTGCTCAATTACAAAGGAAGACACACTATCTTACAAAGAGATTCAGAATAAAGCCATCCAGATTTTTAACTAAGAAAATAGCATCTTCTAATGCCTGATTATAGTTCCAATTAAGAACATGAACCCTTCTTCACTCTTCTTCACTCTTCTTCACACTTCTTCACAATTCTTCACACTCTGCTCTGCCTTTGAATGATTTAGAATATTATTCGTGCACAAACACAGAAGAAAACTTTTTTCACACTTAAATTTGAATAAACAATCACTGTAACTAAGGGTTATTTTCAGATTTGATTAGATGTTAGCAAATCAATGAAGCATATAAAATAAACCCAAAGACCTATCAAGAACAATGAAAACTAAAAAGAACAATTATACCTGTCATTCGTAGGAGTTTTCATGATTCACCTTGATAGTACCTTCTAACTTGCTGATTTGTGTTGCCCTCAGATTCGACATGCGAGCAATTTGAAAATAAAGCCTAAGTCCTACACAAGCTTTGAAGGATTTGAATCTAAATGCCTATGCCTAAATGACTAAGAATGACTATGCCTAAGGATGTCAAGACTCAATGAAATGTGCCAAGAATTGCTATGAAAAATCTAAGTGTGCAAGTGCAAGAGTGTATAATGTCTCCGTGTTTGTGTAGTCAAAAAATGAGAGGAAAATGGCATTTTATAGAAAATGCCATTTTGAATGGACGGGTGAGATTGACTTCTGACTAAGACCTAAAATGAGACGCTCGGATTAAATCTGATAATCCCTAATTAGGGTTAGGGAAGAATCATTAATCAAGCGGTCAAGATGTCATCTAAGGAGATTGAATTGGTGGTGGAGAATAAATGAGGAAATTAATTCAAAAATGAAGAAGATAAAGACTGGACTGAAGATCAGATTTGGAAAAATCAAGAATCTACCCGATTACTTGATTTTTGGAGGAAAGTTACCATTTTGAATTAAGTTAATTCAAAATATGGATTTGGTGAAATAATAAATAATCGATTTTCAGATTATTTACTAAAATAAACTGACAGTTAAGAATGAGATGACATTTTAAATAATTTAATTTATTTAAAACGAGAGGAATATCAAATTTGACAATTAAATAATTAAATTTAATTATTTAATTTAGCAAATAACACTAAGTAATTAAATAAATTAATTAATTCATTTAATTATGACAATTAGTGAAATATTAAATAAATAAATAAAAACTTATTTATTTAATAATCAGGAAGAAATAAATGCAGAAAGGTAATTAAATAAATTAAGAAATTTATTTAATTAAGGGAAGACCTAGACAATTAATGGCGTATTTAATAAATAAATAAAATTTATTTATTTAATAATCATGAAGAATAAAGGACATGAATTAATTAAATAATTATGAATTATTTAATCAATAGTCGAATGTAGACCAAGGACATAATTAAATGTCATAATTACGTTAGGACGAAAGTGGTAAAAATGAAGCTTGCAGGCCTAGGTCATTTTTAGGTGCCTACATTTGCCCCTCTTTGTCATAATGTCGCTTGTCGCATTGTGACAAAGAAACTAAGTCTTAAAAATGACCTAGGCCTGCAAGCTTCATTTTTACCACTTTCATCCTACCATAATTATGACATTTAATTATGTCCTTGGTCCACATTCGACTATTGATTAAATAATTCATAATTATTTAATTAATTCATATCCGTTTATTCTTCATGATTATTAAATAAATAAATTTTATTTATTTATTAAATACATCATTAATTGTCTGGGTCTTCTCTTAATTAAATAAATTTCTTAATTTATTTAATTACCTTTCTGCACTTAATAATGACCTAGGCCTACAAGCTTCATTTTTACCACTTTCGTCCTACCATAATTATGACATTTAATTATGTGCTTGGTCCACATTCGACTATTGATTAAATAATTCATAATTATTTAAGTAATTCATGTCCTTTTATTCTTCATGATTATTAAATAAATAAATTTTATTTATTTATTAAATACGTCATTAATTATCTAAGTCTTCCCCTAATTAAATAAATTTTGAAATTTGTTTAATTTCCCTTCTTTAGTCACTTCTTCCTGATTATTAAATAAATAAGTTTTATTTATTTATTTAATATGTCACTAACTTTTATAATTAAATGAATTAAATAATTTACTTAATTATTAATCTTATCTGCTAAATTAAATAATTATCTTTAATTATTTAAATGTCAAAATTAATATTCCTCTCATTTTAAATAAATTAAATTATTTAAAATGTCATCACATTCTTAACTGTCAGTTCACTTTGGTAAATAATCTAAAAATCGATTATTTATTATTTCACAAAATTCACATTTGGAATTAATTTAATTCTAAATTGGTAACTTTCCTCCAGAAATCAAGTGATCGGGCAGGTTCTTGATCTTTCCAAAACTGATCTGCAGTCCGCTCTTTATCTTCTTCATTTTCAAAAATCTTTATTTTTGAATTAATTTCCTCATTTATTATCCATCGTCGATTTGATCTTCTTAGACGACATCTTGACCGCTCGATTAATGAGTTTGCCCTAACCCTAATTAGGGATTATCAGATTTAATCTGGGCCTCTCATTTTAGGTCTTCGTCAGAAGTCAATCTCATCTGTCCATTCAAAATGGCATTTTCTATAAAATGCCATTTTCCTCTCATTTTTCCATTACACACATAGATTACAATATTTTGGCATATTAATACTTAGATTAATTTGGCATTTTAGAGTCATTTTGTCATAGACATAAGCATAGGCATTTAGATTCAAATCCTTCAAAGCTTGTGTAGGACTTAGGCTTTATTTTCAGATTGCTCGCACGTCGAATTTGAGGGCAACACAAATCAGCAAGTTAGAAGGTACTATCAAGGTGAATCATGGAAACTCCTATGAACGACAGGTATAATTGTTATTGTTAAATTTTCATTGTTCTTGATAGATATTTGGGTTTATTTTATATGATTTATTGATTGATAATCTAATCCAAAAAATTTATCCTTAGTTGCAATCACTCTTATATATCCGCAACATGAAATTTCATCGCTACAAGTCGGCTATAAAAAAATAATAAAATGAATATAAACTGTCAGTCCAAAAAATTAAAGATTATCAATACGAATCAACCAAGGTCAGCCACAACTTAGTGAGGACCCAAATCAACATATCCAACATGAAGACACTTCAATTAATTTCTCATCGAAGATCCACAACACGCTACAAACACTACGTCGGCCAAGAACAAGAAAAACATGAACACGCAAGAGAAAATCACTAACTATTATCACAACAATCAATGCAGACGTGCATCAAAGATAGAGCATGATCTAGAAACATCCACAAGCATCAAGAGTCACAAGAGAAGCATTCACAGTAACCGAACTAATTGAAATAACATAATCTTCAATCAGGAACACCAACTGAAGAAACAAAAAAATTGTTTGAATGGAAATCTGCATAACTCGATCAAATCTTCATGTGGATCTCTAAAACTTGACGTGGATAAAATAGATACACTCAGAAACAAACCCTTTAGTCCACAACCTCTGATCAACAATGTACAAAAATAACCACCATACTGAACTTCACTTCACCACTGACAACCTAGAACTCATTTATTACAATTTTCTCAATATCCTCGACATATACAACTTCAAATACATTTATGCTAATAGTGATGACATCAATGACAACCACATATCATCAAAACAACCAAAACATCCAACAATCTCCCCCATTGGAATTGATGGAAACACATGATGTGAAAAACACCATCAACACAACTAACTCTTGCTTAGGTTTTGACTCATCTTCTCCTCAACACTTTAACATAATATTTTCTTTGGGCCATAAGGCTCTTCTCCTTAGATAATCACCAATTTTTCAAATGACTCTTCTCCCCCTTTGACATAAATGACAAATTTCTCTAAGCTCTGAACCACATATCTGAATTTTTGAACATCTGACAACTCCCCCTGAGTAGCAACCACCACAACATCAATCCGAGACAAGATATGACTATGAAATGCATGAAATGATGCAATTCAATGCATCCTTAGTTCTGATTAGGAGGGGTAATCACCCCTAACTTCCCTCTGAGATACTCAAAAGTATCCTTAGGCAATGACTTGGTAAAGATGTCTGCAATCTGCTCCTTAGTAGGTACATACTCCAATCTGACTTCCTTTTCACTTACCTTCTCCCTCAAAAAGTGAAACTTGATAGATATATGATTTGTTTTTGAATGAAACACCAGATTATTGGAAATGTTAATAGCACTTGAGTTATTATAGAATATACAATAGGCTCATCATATATAATTGTGATATCCTTCAACATCTGTTTCATCCACAGGACTTGAGTACAATTATTAGCAGCAACAATGTATTCGGCCTCTATAGTAGACAAGGAAATGGCATTATGCTTCTTGCTTAACCATGAAATTAGCTTCTTACCCAAGAAAAATGCTCCACCACTAGTACTTTTTGTCATTCACATCTCCTTCCTAGTCAACATCAATAAAGGCACTCAAAGTAAGATAATCATCTTTAGGATACCATAGGCCAAGATCAATAGTTCCCTTCAAGTATCTAAAAATTCTCTTCACAACAGTCACATGAGATTCTTTCGGATTAGCTTGAAATCTTGCAACAATACATACAACATTCATGATATCAGGCCTAGTTTGAGTTAAGTACAACAATCCACCAATCATTGATCTGTATCTTGTCTAATTTTCTTTTAGAGAATCATCTTCTGTTGTCAACTTGCATCTGGTCACCATGGGTGTACCAAATAGCTTTGAATCTTCCATACCAAACTTCTTCAACAATTCCTTCACATACTTGAACTGAGATATAAAAATCCCTTTATTTAACTGAGTAATTTTCAATCCCAAAAAGAATTCCATCTCACCAATCATAGACATCTCAAATTCACTTTGCATCTCATTAGCAAACTTCATGCAGAAAGCATCATCTCCTCCAAAAATAATATCATCAACAAAGACTTCTACAATCAAATCTTTATCATCATTCTTGAAATACAAATTACTATCAGCAACACCTTTGTTAAATCCAAGCTTCAACAAAGACTTGTCCAATCTTGCATACCATGCTCTAGGGGCTTGCTTGAGTCCATACAATTCTTTCTTCAACTGACACACCATTTATTCTTTATCAGTCAATTGAAATCCATCAAGTTGCTCAACATACACTTCTTCCAATTCACCATTTAGAAAAGCTAATTTTACGTCCATTTGATAAACTTTGTAGTTCTTGTGAGCAGCATAGGCAAGAAATAATCTTACAGCTTCAATTCTAGCAACAGGGGCAAAGGTCTCTTCAAAATCAATTCCTTCCATTTGTGAATATCCTTTACATACCGGTCTTTCTTTGTTTCTAACCACTTCACCTTGCTCATTCAGTTTGTTTCGAAAGATCCATTTGGTTCTAATGACATTCTTATCCTTAGGTCTAGGAACAAGAATCCATGTATCATTCTTTTCAATCTGTTTTAACTCTTCTTTCATTGCTTCAATCCAATGCTCATCTTTACATGCTTCATTCACACTAGTAGGCTCAATCTTTGAAATCAAGCAATACTCTTTTACAATCTTTCTCCTAGTCTGGACACCTTTGTTCTTATCACCTATAATCTGATCTTCTGAATGATTCAATCTACATACCTCAGAGTCTTCTTAGGATTTTATTAAACTTTAGGCTCTTCCGATCTTTCTTTTGCTCTTTCACCAGTTTCTCCTTCTTCATTTTCTTGATTTACCAGATTGATTTGCACTTGATTTTTAGTTTGAACTTTCTTTCCTTTGTTTATACTGTCATGTTGATCATCAGAGTCATATCCATGGGTTATGGATAGTGTACTAAAGTCTTCATCAACCTTAACATTTGCACTTTCAACCATTTTCTTCAATCTTTTATTGTAACACCGGTAGGCCTTACTTTTAGTAGCATAACCTAGAAAGATACCTTCATCACTCCTAGCATCAAACTTTCCTATTTCTTCATCTCTCTTAATATAACATCTGCTTCCAAATATCTTGAAGTATTTAATAGTAGGATTTTGACCAGTCCATAGCTCAAAAGGGGTCTTACTAGTATCACCTTTGATTTGTACTAGGTTGAGTGTGTACACAACAGTACTCACAACTTCTCTCCAATAAATATGAGGAATATTTCCTTCCAACATCATAGTTCTAGCAACATCTTCAATTGTTTTGTTCTTCCTTTCCACAACTCCATTTTGTTGAGGGGTCCACAGTGCAGATAATTGTCTCTTTATTCCATGTTCTTCACAAAAAGTATTAAATTCACAAGAAGTGAATTCACCACCTCTATCTGATCTCAGACATTTAATCTTCAAACCTATCTCTGTCTCAACCATAACTTTAAAGATCTTGAACTTTTCTAGTGTTTCAGATTTCTCCCTTAAGAAAGTAACCCATACCATTCTAGAATAATCATCAATGAGTAACATGAAATACCTATAACCTTGTAAACTTCTGACCTTAGAGGGACCACATAGATCAGTATTCACAAGCTCTAACAATTCATTTGAACAATGCTTTTTACTCTAAAATGAAATCCTAGTTTGCTTTCCCAATTGACATTCATTGCATATTGCATTGGTAGGTTTCACCAACTTAGGTAGATCTCTCACAACCTTAGTGGAACTTATCTTGACAATATTATCAAAGTTAACATGACACAACCTCCTATGCCATAACCAAATTTCATCAACTTGAGCAATCAAACAAATTTTACTAGCAGCACTCAAGTGAAATATATTACCTTTTGTTTTTGTACGTGATGCAATTTCATTTCCGAAACTCAATATTCTGTACTTTCCATCCTTGAACTGAAGATTGTATCCCTTATCAACCATTTGACCAACACTCAAAAGAATATGCTTCAAGCCTTCTACATACAAAACATCATCAGTATTATGCTTACCATCAAGAGAAATGCAACCTCTTCCATGGATCACACTAGCTGCATTATCACCAAATCTCACAACACCACCATCATACTTTTCCAAGCTTACAAACTTACTTTTGTCTCTTGTCATATTATGTGAACATCCACTGTCAATTACCCGTTCATCTTTTTCTTCAACTCGAGCAGCCAGGGCTTTCTCCACATTTGTACAACCAACAGATTCAGTAGATATAGGATTATTTTCCTTGATAGCAATAAATACCCATTCATCATCACTTCTATTTCCTTTATCAGATTCATCATCTGTCACACCTTCATCAGAAACATAGTAACACTTCTTATGAAATATAGGCTTGTTATGTCTTGGTTTAGCAACTCTTTCCTGACACCTTGATGCAAAATGACCTATCTTATTGCAAGAAAATCATTTAAGAGGTAATTTTCCTTCATACTTACCTTTTCCTCTCGATACTCTTTTGACAATAAGTGCTTCCAGCTCTTCTAGCTCTCTTTCTTCTTCTTCAATCTATCTAATTTCATCCTCATACTTGAATGTCTTTCTAGATGAACTCTCACCTGGATCATATCTCTATCTCTTTAGGAAGTAGTAGCCTTAAATGCAGATTCAACCTTAGGAAGGGAATTACCATATTCACTCAACTCAAAAGCAATTATCTTACCAACCAATGTATCTCTAGTTATGTTTGTTATAGTCTAGAGCTCTTCAATAGCACTAGCTTTGAATTTTTAAGAATTAGGCAGGGATCTAAGCACTTTAGCAACAATCTCAAATTCGTCTATCTTTCCACCAGCACATCTAATACCACACACAAGTTCATTCACTCTTTGCATGAAAGTATTAATGTTCTCATCATCACCCATTCTCAACCTTTCATATTTCCCTTTCAAACTCTGCAACTTAGCAATCTTCACATTAGCATCACCTTCATACAAGGTTTCCAACTTTTTCCAGATCTCATAAGCAGTCTTCAGATCCATAACATTTGTCATCTTAGAATTATTCAAAGCACTCAACAAAGCTTCCTTAGCCCAGATATTATACTCAACATCTCTGATCTCAGCAGAAGTAGTAGGACCATTTTGTGGAATAATATACATATTACTTGTAATGCTCCAATAGGGTTCACCAATGCATCTCATATGGCACTCCATTCGAGTCTTCCACAAAGAATAATTTGTTCCATCAAATCTCAGACTATCCTTCTTGTAACTTGCCATCCTGGATCACCTTAAACTATTAAACTTCTTCCAAGGAACCTACTCTGATACCAATTGTTGGAAATACAAGGGTAGACAACTGGGGGGGGGTGAATCAGTTGTCACAAAAATTTAAAACTTATTCAACTTATTAACCTTATTCTCAAATCTGATTATTAACCATGAAAACATAAATCATCAACACATCAGAAACACACATAACACTAAGATTTTTTACGTGGAAACCCTATTAGGGGAAAAACCACGGTGGAGGTCAGTCCACAAGATTATACACTGTTAAAAGTATAATGAAAATGAAATATGGGGAATGCACATGCATTCGGGCACATTGCCTAGAGCTCACTGCTCAATTATAAAGGAAGACACACTGTCTTACAAAGATATTTAGAATAAAGCCATATGGATTTTGAACTGAGAAAATACCATTTGCTAATGCTTGATTACCATTCCAATTAAGCACACGAACACTTCTTCACTCTTATTCACTCTTCTTCACTCTTCTTCACACTTCTTCACAATTCTTCACACTCTGCTCTACCTTTGAATAATTTAGAACATTATTCATGCACACACATAGAAGAACACCTTTTTCACACTTAAATTTGAATAAAAATTTTCTCTTATATATCTGCAACATGAAATTTCATCACTACAAGTTGGCCATAAAGAAATAATAAAATGAATATAAATTGTCAGCCCAAAACATTAAAGATTATCAATGCAAATCAACCAAGGTCGGCCACAACTTAGTGAGGACCCAAATCAACATCTCCAGCATGAAGACACTTCAATTAATTTCTCCTCGAAGATCCACAACACGCTACAAACACTATGTCGGCCAAGAACAAGAAAAAACATGAACACGCAAGAGAAAATTGCCAACCACGATCACAACAATCAATGCGGATGTGCAACAAAGATAGAGAATGATCTAGAAACATCCACAAGCATCAAGAATCACAAGAGAAGCATCCACATCAACTGAACTAATTGAAATAACATCATCTTTGATCAGGAATGCCAACTGAAGAAATAGAAAAACTATCTAAATGGAAATATTCATAACTCAATCAAATCTTCATGCGGATCTCTGAAACTCGATGTGGATAAAATAGGAACACTCAGCAACAAACCCTTTAGTCCACAACCTCTGATCAACAACATACAAAAATAACCACCATACTGAACTTCACTTCACCACTGACAACCTAGAACTCATTTATTACAATTTTCTCAATATCCTTGACATATACAACTTCAAATATATTTATGCTAATAGTGTTGAAATCAATGACAACCACATATCATCAACACAACCACAGCATCCAACATCTCCCTCCTACCCCCTCTCCCTCTCTTAGGTATCTCTCTCTCAGTCACTCCCTCTATCTCTGTCTCCCCTCTACCCTTAACCCTTAAACCCTCTACCTTCCACCCTTAACCCTCAACCCTCTCTCTCTCTCTCTCTCTACCTCATCTCCCTCTCTCAGGTCTCTTTATCTCTCTCACTCACTCCATCTATCTCTCTCCCCTCTACCCTATATTGTCAACCCTCTACCCTCAACCTTAACTTATCAACCCTCTACCCTCAACCCTTTGTGTCTCTCTTGGGTTTATTTGTGCAAAAATCCGATATCCAATTTAGATTGGATATCTGATTTGTAACATCAAAATCTTGTTGTTACTGTAGACATGTAAAATGTACCGATTGAAATTATGCATCTGATTCCGACTAATAACATCGTTTCATCCTAAATCATCCTTCGGTCTAACCATTTAATCAAATCCCCCTATCTGATTAAATTCATCAATATTCCTCTCTTAATTAAATAAACTAGTTATCTAATTAAGTCACCTATTCTCGATAATTAAATCAATCAATTTGATCTAATTATCCATGTTTAATTAAATAATTAATTTTATTTAATTAAATCTCTAAAGTCTATATGTTAAATTAAATAAATTAAAACCTTATTTAGTTTAATCTAACATCATCTCTTTTAATTAAATAAATCAAAATCTTTATTTAATTAATCTCTTATCACATTCCTCTCATATTTGATTTAAATAAATCCGTGCAAATCTAAGTCAAATTTGTCACATCATCTAATCCCTTCATTAAATTAATTAACCTTTGATTAATTTAATCTCATATCATGTCCCATCCTCCAACATTTACCACTTGCACATGAAAATAGATTTAATTAATTTATTAAATCCCTATTTTCCTCAAGAAGACATCTTTTTTGGAATATTCTTCAAGTTTGAATTCAAAAATCCAAGTTGACATGTACATCCAACAAGGCATTTACTCCATCTTACATGTCCTTTGCCTTTAGCCAAGTGGCATTTAATGCATTTTCCCTTCCCTCTTGCAAGTCATTTCAACAAAATTCAAATTCAAAAATAGACATTTATTGGCACAATCCTCAAAACTTGCACATCCTCCATCCACTCATGGGTTGACAAGTGGCATCTTGCCATTGGATGAATGTTAGTTCCACATTGCTCAATTTTGTACATTCATCCTTCAATCTCATCTATAAATAAGAGGCTTCATTCCTCATTTGATCATCCACAAATTATGCAAAGTTACCATGCTCAAATATCTATCAAATTCCATCCATCATTCTTGAATCTTAGCTCTAGGTTATGCAGGTTTTTAGCTTGGAGCATTCATCATCCTTCATCAAAGTGGATCAATTATCATCAACACATGAATCTTGCATCATAAGAATCATGGGAACATAAGTTTGATAGCTTAATTAGGATTCAATCTCTTTTATTGTATTTCATTGTGTTCTTCATTGCTTTTTTCCTAATTTGAGCTATGTTAATGGATTTCATGGGGAATCCTTGTTCTTACTTGCAAATTCTAATCTGATGCGTTTGTTCTTATTGTTTTACAGGTATTAGGATTGGGGTTCGCACATTTGGCACTAGAAGGAGGGAAAATTTTCATTTTTTATCACTTTTCTCACAAAATTCTGTGTTTTTGTTTGTGCACAAGAAAATTCCAACGTTGGAAGCTTAGTGTCGCCATATAGCACCGCTGGTTTTCTAGTGTCGCCATACAACACCGCTGAAAATTCAAATTGCGACATTGAAGTCTTCTCGCCCAAGAATTTGAATTTCAAACTACGACGCTTGACCAATCTGACCCGCAGGGATTTTCAAAAAAATCAAACGACATTGGGAAAAAGTGCGACACAGTTGAGCTCACTGGTCTAGACACAGAGCGCTGCTGACTAGTAAGCGACGTTGTACAACACCACTTAGAAATCAAACTCTGACGCATTCACGGGTTGCACCACTGGAAGGGAGTAAAAAGTTGAAATGTAATTTTAAGCACGTGGATTTTGTCATATGATCAATTTATCTTCTGTTTTCTGCTTTTTGACCTCTGTGTTTTGCAGAATTTGACTGGTTTTTTTCTCTTGTAGGTTGGATCAATTGAAAATAAAAGAAGGAGAAGCATGATGATGGTATCTCACAAAATCAAAGTGTTTTTAAACACTTTAGTGTTTGTTTAATACTTTTAAGAAACTGTTATTCCTTTTTGCTTAGGACACTAATTTCGTTTGGGTTTTAAAAAGAAATTTTCCAATTTTTTGCAAAGGTTTAAAATGAACATTAGGACTACAACTTACTAGAGTTTTTTTTTTTTTGGTTAATAGTTGAACAAAACAACTCTCATTTTTCCTTTGGTGCTCTAAAAAGAATTCATAATTGCTTTGTGGATTTAAAATGCACATGTGCAACTTTGTATTTGTGAGGGCTTACTTAAACTAACTTCATTGAAAAAGGACGTATGTGCTTCTCTCGTGCTTTATAGCGATCTTGAGAATCAAAAGGCCTTTTTTGTGATTTTAGGTTGAGATAAAGCAATCACCTCCACATTTCATTTTGGGCTTAAAATTGAACAAAACATTGTGCGAGTGTGAGTAGAGCATTTTTGCGTACATTCTCTCTCTTTGTTGCAAACAAAGATTGATCGAGTTACGGATATTGTCTTTTCTCACTTTCGTTTATCTTAGAGGGCTTGCCTTGGGGAAAAAGTACTCACCCAAGGGAACGACTCAACTGGTAACACTCTAAAGCCAAGAGTATTTCCAACTGGGATATAAATGTGGGTATTGGAATAAACGCCAATATCATGCGGTTGGCTCCAATGAGATGGATCCGCAAGGGGACTCTCACCGTATGGGTCAATCTCCATGAACGGAAAGTCCTAATTAAAACCTATGTTTTAGAATTACCAAAATCCTTGATCTATTTGTTGGTGCAAGAACGATCGTTTTGAAGCCACCCCATACTTTTATGGTCTTTTAGTAGAAATGGAAAGCATGCCATGGGAGTTTCATGGGTGTTGATGCTTGGCTGCCCCGATTGAAGTTAATGAGCTATGGAGGGGAGCCAGTGGGGTCAAGCATCTAACCATTCACTAAAGATAAGCGTAGCTGGACTTGTCCAAGTGGGAATCCAACAAATATTGTCTTCCACATCCATAGGGTTGTACTTATTCTTGGTTACAAAATTCTTTGCTTGTTCGAAAACATCTTGAAAATAAATACTTAAACATCATCATCAAAATTTCAAACCCTTTAGGAGACAAATACAATTGACTCAATCCATATGTTATTGCTTGCCCTTGGGATGCTATCCTTAGAGGTTTCTAAACATTTGGATTACATCTCAATTTTTCTACTAAAGTTAAACAATAGGCAACCCTTGCCTTGAATTCATCAAATTTCCACATAACATACTTTGTGGGATTCGAAGAAATTAAGACATTGGACATTTAGCTTGAAAAACCTAATCAAAGAAAGTGTTTGTGGTAAAATAAAGTCACTAAGCAAAGATAAACAAAATGAACTCTCACATGTGTTGAAACCTCATGATTTTCAAGAAGTCAAAATCCCAAAACGAGAGTCCTTGATTCAAAATCCAGAAATGTATGCTCAAATTGAACCACTTTCTAGTTATAAAGGTCTATAGAAGCATTGCATGTTCTTCAATACCAAGGTTTTAGGTAAACAAAGTGTCTTTTTTAGGTTCATCTTAGGATAAAAAGAAATCAAAATCTTTTTTCATCCATCCTTCAAACATCAAAACAAAAATCATCTCATCATCACCTTTTGAGAAATCTTGAAACTATCCTTCATGCTAGGCTTTTTGGCAAAAAATCAAAATCATCAAATCCTTGAGACAAAATCCTTGAAATCTTTATCAAATCATCTTTGGCTAGGTATGTGTAGATGCATCCTTTTGCATATGCTTAGTCAAAGTTATCAAACCATCTTGTCTAGCTAGGTATATGTAGATGCATCCTTCTTCATATGCTTGGTTAAACTATCACCTTGTTTGAATAGGTGTGGGTAGATGCATCCTTCTCCCTACACATATTCAAATTATCATCCTTTGAGTAAATTTACCACTTAGATAATCATCCAACATCTTAGGGTCTATTTGTTCAAAATAAAAGCAAACCAAAATCAATCAGTCAAGGGCAATCCAAAGAAAATAAAAATAAAAATCCGAAACATATCCGAAAGTCCCAAAAGTCTAGCATCCTCCTCAAGATTTATCGAAAGATCAAAAACATCCATCATCCATCTCTTGCATCATCATATAACCTTTCGATCCTCAAGATATCCTAAAATTTTCTCTTTTGTGCATAAAGTAAAGATCAATCCAAAGAATCAAGAGATTCATCTCCCATATTCTTGAAAATTGATCCTTGTTTTATGGTTCAAACTAGATCTCAATACAAGAAGAGCATGGAAGCCGACAAAGAAACACCCACTTCAAGTGACCTAAGCCAAACAAATGTTGAAATGAATCCCGTCATATCAAGTAATCCTTTGACTATCTCATCATCACAAAACCCACAAGAGGAAATCCAAGGAGAAGATCTTACCTTTGGGATGTCGTATGAAGAAATAACCGAAATGCTCCAAAATCCAGAAAATCATAAGATCGTCAACATCATGATGAGGCTTAACCCTTCACTATACATGCTTGAACTAGTAAAACAAGGGGCCAAATTACCTTCTGATTTTGACACGAGTTCAATAGTGGAGACATATTTACCTCCAATCTCATCCACCATCCCCATCCCATCTACACCCCCATCCCAAAGCATCACCCAAAACATTCCACAAATCACGACATCTTTTGCTCCAACTCAACCTAATGTCAATAAGGGAAATGCATTTCTCAATGCTATTCAAACACACCCCCTTGTTAAAAATACCATCTTGGAACAAAACATACCCCAAAATCCATTACATAAGTATGTTCCTCTCACTTTCCATAAAGATCCATCATCATCATCCTTCCACGCAACACCTCAAAATTCTCTCCTCACAAATTCGCAAGAGGAAGGTGACATGTTCAGACCTGGGGGCATTTTCGACAGCACAACATTTTCTCAAGAACTCACACCCCTCACATTTTCACCTCTTCCACCATTTCCATCATCATCCACACCACTCCTTGGCTTAGGGATTCACCCTTTACCAAATATCAATCAAACCAACATCCTGAATATCAATCAAAACATCATGCAAAACTTGTCATCGATATTGCAACAATAGATGACAACTACACAAGCAATCACAACATCATCAACCACCCCCCTAACATCGCAAATCATGGTCTCTCAAGGAACAACCACATCAACAACACCATCCACCACTCAAATCACCAACATAACATCACCACTCACCACCACCACAGACACCATTTCAAATCCACCACCACCCCCACCACCACCAACTTCTAGCATATCAAACCAATACAACATGGCATTGCAAGCAGCTCAACAAGCTGCTTTTCAAAGGGGATTCCTACAAGTGCAAAAACAAAAAGCCACACAACTAGTTGCTCAACAAGCCGCTCAAGCTGCCCAAGTAGCCCAAGCCGCATTACAAGCGCAATAGGCCGCACAAGCCCAAGCATAATTGCAACAACAACAACAACATGCCGCTCAAGCTGCCCAAGTAGCCCAAGCCACATTACAAGAACAAAAGGCTACTCAAGCCCAAATTCTATTGCAACAAAAAGCAATACAAGCACAAGCGCAAGCACAAGCAACGCAAGAACAAGCTCAAGCTTAGGAAAATGCCCAATATCAAGAACAACACACACAAGCACATGCACAACTTCTTGCAAAAAAACAAGTAGCACAATTACAAGCATATCAACAAGCAATAAAATAATATCAAGAGCAGAAAGAAGTAGCCCAATTGGCAGCCCAACAACAAGCGTTGTTGGAACAACAACACACGTTGTTGGAACAACAACAAGCACAACGAGTAATCTTAGTGCAACAACAACAAGAACAACAAGCGTTGTTCATACAACAACAAGTGCAAGCATACCTAGCTTGAAAGAATGTGCAAATACCATCAAACAACACACCAACCAACCCACCCATCCAACCCATAGTTGAAATCCCCCAAAACACCTTCATCCCACCCCCTAATCTGCAAAATGATGTAACAACACAAATCGGGTTTCTCTTGCAACAAGTGCTTGATCTTCAATCAGGGCGAACCACAAAAATACCAAGCAAGTTGTGTCCCTATCCATTTGATAGGAGCCTAGTGATGAAACCATTCCCCAAGGGACTTGAGATCCCCAAGTTTGACAAATATCGTGGGACGGGAAACCCTGAAGATCACATCAGGGAATTCCAGGTTCATTGCATGGAAGTCACATATGACGATACTTATCTGATGTAGCTATTTCTTAGGAGTTTGGCTGGCCACACTATGGAATGGTTCTCTCACTTACCTACAGGCATCAAAACATTCCAAGAAATTATAGATGCATTCATTAAAAAATATACATGCAACATTGCAATGGATGTTAGTCTAGAAGAACTCTCAGATCTGAAACAAGGTAAGGGTGAATCATTCGCTTCATTCCTACAACGATGGCGATCCAAGGCCAATCTGAGCAAGTGGACCATGCCCAAAGAACAAGTTTGCACCATTATATCCAACCTTGATGGCCTCTTGGCATTTCATCTCAAGGTACAAGGGATCACCACATATGATCAGTTGATCTCCAAGGCGCTCAGCATCGAACGAGCCCTTATGACTCAACCTGCAGGATCAACTTCATACCCCAAACAACAAGAAAACCACCCACCCTCCAATTACAATGATAAACCTCTCACATGGGCAAGGAACAAAAACATTACTAATGATGGTGTCGTTGATGCCAAGGTGGTCATTAGTGCCCCTCGCCAAAATACATCCGCACCAAAAATCCAAATCCAACACCAAAACAATCATCATGCAATACAACAACCAAACAACAATCCAACAATCAACAATCTCAATGATCAAAGGGGACCACCCCAATGCAACAAGAGTTATCCCAAGCGAAAGTACACCACTTTGGGGGAACCACTTGAAGTCATAATGAAGAAGCTGATAAACAAAAAACTCATCAAGGCTCCTACCTTTGAGAATTACCAAGAGCCGGATGTGAAACCTCCTTAGTATAATGAGAATCAACTCTTTGAATTCCATAAAATCAAAGGCCATACCATGAACAGTTGCATGAGATTAAAAAACATAGTTCAAGATCTCATCGATCAAAGGATTATAAATGTGGAACAACCTATAGGAAACCAAGATCTTAAGATATACATGAATCTGATGCCTAATCATGGCAATAAAAGGGAATAATAATAACAATGATAAGGGAAAAGGCACCCACACAAATGTAAATCATGTGTATGAAACAATCATTTCCTCCCTAGATGAATACTGCACAGTCATCACCATCAAAGGCACCCATGTTGATTCTGGAGTCACCACAAGAGGCAGAAAAGTTACCATCATAGGATCATCCCAGCCAAACAGAGTCCCTGCATCTAGATTTGTCCCTAATGGATATAACGTCCTTGATCAACTCAAAAGAACACCAACACAAATATCCATCATGGAGTTGCTAAAAATCTCATCTGCTCATAGGAAAATCCTTGAGGAAGAATTGGCTTCATCCACTGTCCCCGCGGATCTTGATGCAGAGCAATTCCAAGCTATGGTTGGAAATATCATTACGCCAAATCTCCTCACATTCTCTGACCAGGATTTCCCCTCTCAACCATCTCACAACCATGCACTCCAATTAGAAGCCATCATACACAAGAGAAAAGTCAAAAGGGTCTTGGTGGATGGAGGTGCGGGCTTGAATATTTGTTCCCTCAACCTCATCAAACAATTGAAAATCTCAGAGGATTCTATCAACAAAGGAAAGGGTATCACAATAAGAGCATATGATGATCAAGAAAGAGTGTCTCAGGGCACAATCAAACTCCCTATTCAAGTAGGGCCTGCTATCATGGAAACCACTTGTCAGGTCTTGGACCTTGACTTGCCATATAACATCCTCATAAGACATCCATGGATTCATGCAATGAAGACAGTAGCGTCAAATTTCCACCAATGTGTGAAATTTACACATGAAGGACAAGAAGTTACCATCCATGGAGATCCCGAACCCTTCTCCTATTGCAAAAGCCTTGAAGCAAAGTACTATAAAATCCCCCAAGTACCAAAAAATGATGAGGACCCATCTACATCATAATCGATCCCACCACTCTCGCATCCACTTCTGCGACAAAGACACCCGCCACTCCCACCATCCCCACCATTTCTGACATTAAGGTCATCATCCAAGATAATTGTTGTGGAAACTACAAGCTCCCTAATAATGCTTTTGTGGTAGGATAGTTACCACAATCTCCTAGATCATGGGGACGTCTGCAAATAAATGAAGCCTCCACATCCCAAACGTTTCCTAAAGACTATCCTAACTTCACAAGTTGGGGAGATCTTGGCCAAGAAGTTATTGAGGCAGATCCATCTCATATGCTATATCAAGATGAAAGACCGGTAGCTAATTTACTAATGGATGACAGAAGTAAGGGTCTACAAATGATGCTTGCAATGGGCTATGACAGAAACCAAAGACTTGGGAGAAATGCCAATGGGCTTATAATACCTATCATTCCAGAGATGCGAGCAATAACAAATCTTGGCCTTGGATGTACCCCTCTGAGTATAACCATACGTGGCCGAAGTCCTCCAGTTAGAATGGTTAATAATCCTCCTTAGCCAACCGCAGCAGAACTATGTTTACTAGTATCTACAGGTCGTGTCATAGATAACTTTACATTTGATATAACTGACATCTGTAGTAGTAGTGATGATGAGGATATCATGACCAACTTACCTAGGCTATTTGAAGATACCACTCTTTGCATGATTAGCACCCCATCTTTTAAATCAGACCACCAAAATCATGAGATCTGCCTAGTATATCCCCAACTCATCGACTACGACCAACGAGGACCACTTGTTCTTGATACATTCAAAAATGATGAGGCACTCTCAGAATTCGTGGGACTACGGGATAACATTCCATGTGGGGATCACAAAGAAGGGTTCATAATGGAGTTAGATACACATGCCTATTATGGGGAAACAATTGAATCCCTCAGTTGTAAAAGTGAAAAATTAAGAATAATATCTAAGTCCTTGAGTGAAAACCACATTGTAGCACTCTCCAACTAGAAAAAAGTAAAAATAAAGGACACGTCCAATGGTGAAAACCTCTCCAAGGCGCCCAAGGATAGAGGATCATGATACAAAAACAAGACCAAGCTATGGTGCAAACGCGAGTGATGGATGGAGATCCGAATGCGATTGATGATGGAAGTGTGATGGATGGATGATGTCGAACAAGCCGTAAAGATCCTGGTGGATGGAAAGTGCTTATTTACACAAGGCACTTGTTTTCCAGGTTTTCACCAAGCTACTTGCCCAAAGTGCCACCGAAATGGTTTTCACTAGAGGACGATTTTTTTCTCTTTACTATTTTCAATCCTTTTTCTATTTTTTTGGATTTTTTTTCTTTTTTTGATTTTTTGTTGTCACCAAGACACCTGTTTGCTAGGTTTTCACCAAAGTAACCATTTTTTCAGGACATTTTCTATTTTTTTTGGTTTTTTGGCTCTATACCTTGAAAGATTTAGGCATAAAACTTTTTGAGATGAGAGCAATTCATGGGCTCTTGCAGAGGTTCCCCTTCAGGTGTTGATAATTGATATGCCCCTGACTTGTAACTTGTGATAACGAATGGTCCCAACCAATTGGGTTCAAATTTTCCTTTGCTACTTGGGTTTGGGACATTCTTCTGATTTTATTTTAATACCAGTTCTCCAACTTGGAAAGTCCTGCTTCTGATTTTCTTGTTATAGCTTCTCTTGAGTCTATTCTGATAGACTTGCAAATGATTCAAAGTATCTATACGTCACTCATCTAGTAGCTCCAACTCATTCAATCTTGATACTCGGTACTCTTCATCCGTGATAAGGTTTTGCAGTGATATCTTGAGTGATGGGATCTCGATCTCAATGGGGAGCACTGCTTCTAATCCATAGACCAGGGAGAAAGGGGTGGTGCCGGTGGGTGTGCAGATGCTGGTTCGATAGTCCCAGAGGGCAGGATTAAGCTGCAAATTCTAGTCATGACCTACATCATTGAGTGTTTTCTTGAGGATCTTTAGAATGGTTTTTCTTGTAGCTTCTACTTGGCCATTGCCTTGGGGATAGTATGGGGTGGAGAAGTGATGTTGGATTTTGATTTTTTTGCATAAGTCACAAACCTCTTGATTCTTAAATGGTGTCCCATTATCTGAGATAATGGCTTGTGGAACACCATAGCAGAAAATGAGATAGTTCAGGATGAACATTGGAATCTTCTTCCCAGTTATATACGTCATAGGTATGGCCTCCACCCACTTAGTAAAGTACTTCGTTGCGGTTATGATGAATTTGTGGCCGTTAGATGAAGTGGGCATGATTTTTCCAATGAGATCAAGTCCCCACTGCGAAAGGGGCCACGATGTGACAATAGGATGAAGCTCTTGAGCTGAAGCATGGATGAGGTCCCTATGTTGCTGACATTGTAGACACCTTCTAGCATAGTCATGTGCCTCTCTTTCCATTGTGGGCCAATAATACCCCATCCTCAACATTTTCTTGGCTATGGTCATTCCACTCGAGTGTGAACCATAGATACCGTTATGTACTTCAGTTAGAGAGGTTAATTCCTCCTCAACGTTTAAGCAGCGCAGTAGGGTTCCTTCTATGCTTCTACGATATAGGGTATCTCCTAGGATGATAAATATGAATGCCTTTTTGACAAAGGTTCATTTTAAGTTTGAGGGTAAATCAATGGGTATGATTCCTATTCAAAGGTATGTGTAAATGTCATGGTACCAAGGATCACCGGGACCAATGATTTTACACATGAATTATGATTCTGGTACCTCGAATCTAGGCATGAGAAGCTGCTCAATCAAGAATTCATATTTGGGACGTTGTGGGGAATGTCCAGTAAGGATCCAATTGTTGCCATGGCATCTGCTGCTCTGTTGTTGGTTCTGGGAATCTGCTCAAATGTAATTTCGATGAAGGATTCTTTGAGAGTCTCCACCAATTTCTTATATGGAGTGAGCTTATTGTCCTTGGTCTGGTATTCATTGTTCACTTGATTTATTATCAATTGAGAGTCTTCGTATACTTTGAGAGCTATAATGTTCCACTGCACTGCTATTCTAAGACCTATGGTTAAAGCCTCGTATTCTGCAATGTTATTCATGTAGGGAAATGCCAGTTTGTAAGACCTTGGTATACAATCCCCTTGTGAGGTGATCAAGAAAACACCGGCTCCTAATCCATGTTGTGTGTATGAGCCATCAAAGTACAATTTCCAGTGGTCAACTACGTTGAGATTGAAAATAGATTCATCTAGAATCTCTGAAATGAGAGGATTCTCTAAATAAATTGGTGCTTCTACAAGTTGATATGCGATGACTTGGCCTTTGATTGCTTTCTGATCCACATATTTGATGTCATATTCTGACAATATCATCACCCATTTGGCCATTCTTCTTGTGAGAATTTCCTTTGACAATAAGTACTTGAGAGGGTCGATTTTGGCAATGAGTTTTATTTTGTGTGCTAACATGTAATGTCTGAATTTCTGTGATGCAAACACTACTATGAGGCATGCTTTCTCGATGAATGAATAGTTTAGCTCATGACCAACCATTTTTCTACTGATGTAATAGATAGCCCTTTCTGTTCCATTTTCGTCATGTTGAGCTAAGAGTGCTCCAAGGGCTGCTATTGTTGCTGACACGTATAAAATCAATGGTTTTCTTGGGATTGGTGGCATTAAGACTGGTGGTGTTAGTAAATATTCTTTGATTTTATTAAATGCCTCTTCACACTTTGTATCCCATTTGTATGCTACTCCCTTGTGGAGTAGGTGAGAGTATGGGTTCTGTTTGTTTGTCAGTTGTGCTATGAATCTTCGAATGGATTGGAGCCTACCTTGGAGACCCCTCAATTACTTTAATGTTTTTGGTGCCTCCATCTCAAGGATTGCTTTGACCTTTGCTGGATCTACCTCGATACCTCTCATTGACACTATATATCCCAACAATTTTCCTGATTGTACGCCGAAGACGCACTTCTTTGGGTTTAATCTGACCTTATACTCCTCCAACCTGTAAAAAATGACACTTAGGGTTGCTATGTGATCTTTTCTCTTTTTGGACTTGGCTAGAATGTCATCAACATAATCTTCGGCCGTCTTATGAATCATATCATGGAATATCAATGTCATTTCCCTTTGGTATGTTGCTCCTACATTCTTTAAGCCGAATGGCATCATATTCCAACAATAAGTCCCCCATGGACAAGTGAAAGTTGTTTTATGTTGGTCCTCTTTAGCTATCATAATCTAATTGTACCCTGAGAATCCGTCCATTAGTGATAAAATTTCATGTCTGACTGTCATGTCTACGATCATGTCGATGTTTGGAAGTGGGAAGTCATCTTTTAGACATGCTTTGTTCAAGTCTCTGAAGTCTGTGCAGATTTTGATGTTCCCATCGGGTTTTGAAATAGGTACCAAGTTTGACACCCATTCTAGATAATCTATTGATCGGATGAATTCTGCATCTAATAGCTTTTTTAGCTCCATTTTGACTAATAAGGCGATCTGAGGGTGCATTTTTTGAAGCTTTTGTTTAATAGGATTTACTTTTGGATATACTGCTAAATGGTGAACCACGATCTTTGGATCAAGTCCTGGCATGTCAGCATAGCTCCATGTGAAGTTTATCTGTCTCTCTCTTAGGAAGGCTGCTAGGAGCTCTTGTTCCTCTGATAGTAATGACTCTGCATAGAATGTGATATGTGGGGTTTCCTTTGTTCCTAGATTGACCAGATTGAATTTTTCTGCCAGGACTATTGATTTTTCTACTCGGCCCATCCTCAAGGTCAGTTTGTCCTGCCTTTATCAGAGTAGTCTATTGCATCACGCTAGGGGCATGTTGTCATCATATCAGATTCGTGTATAACCTTAAAGTCCTAAAACATCAAAAAATCAGAAAATAAAAAAACATCAAAACATCACAAAATCCAAAAACACCAAAACATATCAAAAGCCAAAAACATGTCAAAAAGTCGGTCAAAAGGTCAAAAACAAAGTCGTCTTGTCAAACTACGTTGTCTCTGAGCTTTGAACGTAGGCAAGGTTGATCTTTGATTATCCCCTGAGACACTTAGGTCAGTCCTTTAGGAGTCTGTCAAAATAAACTGACATCTCATCATGTATATCTCCATTTGTAAATTGGTCAACTCATCAGTTGTACTACGTGGTCTCTGCATGTATAATGTAGGCAAGGCTAATCTATTGATCAGCCCCCGAGGCCCCTAGGATAATTCTTTAGGTTAGTCTCTTTGTCAAAATCTTGGAAAACCCCAAAACATTGAAAAATCAAAAAATCAAAACATTGCAAAATATCAAAAATACCAAAAAAAGCCTCAAAAACATCTCAAAAAAGATCAAAAACATCCAAATATTTGAAAAAATCCATCCATCTCATCTTGCTTACACCCGCAATAACATCATTCATAATAAATGATCATCATCCTCAATCTTTGGTAAGATAATCGGAAACAGGTCTAGCAGGTTAAAAGTGAAAACTCAAAATGTCAAGTCTCAGGTCTAAGTTAGTACGCAAACAAGATGGTCAACTCTTCGCATTGATAACTCATCATCCAATTGGTCCCATATCAATCATTTAAAAGAACGCTTTGGAAAAAATGAAATGACATGCTGCCATCCACTAACATGTCCTAGGACGAATCCTTCCTACAATGGGCATTATCTTTTGGCAATAGTTTCAGTTCTTATCCTTAAAAACACATCCCCTTTTGGTTAGCGGTATTGAAGAACATCAGCTTGTTTGTTTACTTTGTCTTTATCCTTTTGATTTATCTTATTATGCTCATTCCAAGGACTTCTCGATGATATTCGAACAAGAGGATTTAGAGAAATAGGAATGGGGCAACGATTATTATCTTTTGTCTGTTGTGCTTGTTGGCCATTCTTGTAATATAACCTTGGCGAATACTTGCTTTGTTAGGTATGTATGGATGAGGTTTTAGGCAGCTTGTTGACTATTGCATTGATAGGTTGTACCTATCCATGTTTTGGTCTGAGGTGTCTGAAACTTCTAAAGTGCATTCTAGCAAGGTTTATGTATGTCAGGTGTGAACAAGGATACTCCTATCTGTTTGTCAAGTCAAAGTCCATCACACTAGGTACAACGACATCCTGGTTTTCTATACCTTGATGCATCGTACCACATGTGTCATCAAACATAAGAAAATTGGCCCTTTGAAAATCCCAACTCCTTGACAAGTAATCATCATCATTTTGCATTTTTCATCATCTTGTGTCTTGTTGAAATGACTTCTTCTCTTCTTGCTCATCGCACTAACAAATGTACTATGACAGTTGATTACCATCATCATCATCATCGTCATCAATCCTGCATCCACAAATCATTTGCATATTGCATAATCATATCATAATAAGAAACATATGCATTGCATTCCCATCATCATATAAACATAGTATTATAAGCATTCTTCATAGATAAGCACATCCATTTTATTACATTGCATCCATTCTTTGCATTACATTGCATTCATCACATCAATCATCACATAACATTCATTTGCATTTCATAACCATTTCACATTACCACCTACTACATAATCATACATAATAGGCACATAAGCATTATAAGATAATCCATTGCATACATACTCGCACACATTACGTTCATGTTACATTACACATCATCATACCACTTTGCATTAACATATCATTTCATATATCGCATCACATTAAATGCATCACATACATTACATTATCATTTAATATGTTTAGGATAATAATATTTGTTATTCTAAGCATCTTAGAAAACCATCTCATTTGCATTACATAAAACATGACCATTACATCATATCATATAAAATACGACCATTGCATCTACATTGCATTATATCGTCCACTAATCATCCATATCATCTTAGAAATAGCATCACAATCATTTTTGCATTTCATTACATAAATCATTCCACATAAGCATAAATAGGAACATAAAAATCCATTACATGCAAAGCATACATCCATCCATAATCATTTCATATATAAACAGGATTCGTATCATTTCGCATATACAACATAGATCACTTCCATATCATTTTCCATATTGCATATTACATATCATATCATTTCGCATCATTACACATCACGCAAATACATTTGCATATCATAGGTCAACGTAATATAGATTTGCTAGTCATAATCATTACATAATGCATATATCATCAGAAAAAAATACATCCACAAATACATCATATAGCGTCATAAACATCATTTCACAACATATAGAAATAGAATCATCCATACATGCATAAATAAATGATACACATCACATCAAAATCATCATCGGCTCATAAATATATCATTAATAATGTAACTGTCATAGTACAAAATAATCAGATCACTATACATGTATGTTAATTAGTACAAAAAGGCCTATCGGACTATCAAAAAGGAGCCCATAGGGCACAAAAAGTATCATCTAGATCAAGGTCTACCCCCCTGTATGTTTCCCTCGCCCCTATCACCGTTACCCTCTGCTGGTCTATGGCTGGTCTACTATGAGTACTCTAGGACCCATGCTACTCTAGGTATGACCTCATGATAATGCATCCGATAGTACTCAGCCTCTCGAATGACATCCCTGTAAGACCAGACGGACACTGTATTATAAGAGGAGGAGGCTGCCATGCTCTCCAACTGCTGTCTTCGACCTAGCTCTGTGGCTGCCTGTAACTTTGCAGCTTGTTTCTGCTGTATTGCCTGATCCCTCTCGGCCTTGATCTGCTCTCTCCTGGATCGAGCCTGGTCTCTCTCCCCTGCCAAAGTTTGCACCTGGTCCTATAGCTATGCAATCAAAGTATCTCGGGGATCCACCTGCCCTACTGGCTGTGCTCATGGAGGTTGTACCTGAGGCAGATCCTCAACCCGTGGTGGTACACTTGGCGGTACCTGCTCCTAATCTTGCATTTGTACATCTAGCTGAATTGGAGGCCCGACTGGCTACTCATGACGTGCACCATCCCTCTATCCTCATCCTCCCCCTCTTCCTCTCACTCTCCAACAATCGGGGACTGCTCCTGGAATCGTCAAATGTAGGGCATGCCGGAACCAATCCCTATATGCCTATGTCACACCTGGATCTACATGCCCCTGATCATAGGCCCATGGCCAAGCCACTAACTGTCTAAAAATGTCAACGGCCTCTGAGCCAGGAATGTATCACCCCCATGAAACCTGTGATATGGTGCAGGTGAAGATGGCCACGTAATCATCATTGGGATGATCCTGGGGCTTACCAAACTAACGCTGCACACACTCGGGCAGGTATCTCTCAATCATCGTATGCTCTCACCCCTACATGTAGCAGTCCTGGAAGGCAAAGAAAAGTTGATCTGCATCACCGGCCCAGCCAGGCCGACCAAGGTACGGACACCATATAAATACCTGCATCTCGTCAAGGACCCTCCTCCAATATGGGATCTAGTGCTCACCTATGTGTGTAAAGGACACACCACCTCTATAGCGCCATACGAGGGGATCATCAACCCCCATAGGAACTGTAATAATCTATGGTCGAAGGACTGCAAGGTGCTCCCACGCCCATACGTGGAGGAGCGTCACACCTACTTCGAGTGCTCTACCGTCGAGGTAGATGTACTCGTGGAGACCCTTGTAAAGGGAGGCTAAAAGGACCAGCCCCCAAGCAAAATGAATTGGCCTGTCGCAAACCATACGCTCCCAGCAGAGTCCCCAACCGGGACTGAAGTATTGGCCTCGTCTATCTGGGGCAACGAGACCTAAAATAACGGCTGCAACAACCAAGCAGAAGGGAGGTGCTAGGGTCCTGTGTCACTCGAGCTTGATTTGCCCCTCATAAATAATGATGTCCTCTGTGGTAGACATCCCGCCCCTCATCCATATCAAAAATGACCCACCGACTATAAATCGACAATCTCAAAATGCGCCAAACATCGTCCAAGGTGACGGTGGCCTTGCTGGTGGGAAGGTGAAATGAAGAGGTCTCGTTGTGCCATCTCTCGACAAGTGCTGATAGCATCCCCAGGTGAGTGCGAACAGGCACTGCGTAGGCGATGTACCATAGCCCCATGTCGCAAAGTCAATCCTGATCTCTATCGCTCAGGTCTCGCAAATAACCAAACAAATCCCGCGACCTGTGCTCTCGGGAGTAGAGCTCCCTCACCGCATCCTGCATCAGGAAGGGTCATCATGTTAAATTTTTTAAAAAATTCTTTATCGGGCGTCCAAGAAACCACTCCAGCGTCGCAATCCGTGAAGGCATTACAGTTTGATTTTTAATCAAACTTCGACACTAGGGCACAAAAGGCCGAAAGCGCACCGCCGTGGTGCACTTTCCATCCTAGCGGTGCACTTTGAAAATAAATAGGATTGTCGCGTTGCAGTTTGTAAATCACCCCACCAGCCACGAGCTCAGCATTGGAGTTTGGAGTTTATTTTCAAACTCCACCCCCATGGTGCAATTTGACACCGAGCAGCGTAGTTTTATTTCTGAGCAATGCTATATAGCGCCGTTGTAGAATGACTAACTTTGAATGCATTAAATGAAGGCTAAAAACAAAAAAATGAAGCTCAAGTAAGGGTCACTTACCGGTGCCCCAATGTCGGGTGGCTGCTGGTACATTTGAACTCAATCATAAATGTGCATCAGAAGCTGTCACTGCACCATATCGTCAGGAGGTCAGAGCTCAAATCTCAAGGTTGCTAATGGATGTGTGTGAAAATGAATTGAAAGTGACCCCTCAGACCCCTTTTAATCTTGAAAATTAGGATTTTTTCACCCTAATTGGCTATCCTGCTAGGGTTTTGGACCCTTGAAGCTGTTTTTGTCTAGTTGAGGCCTGTTTTACATCGTTTTGTTATGTTTAGACACGTTTTTGGCCTCCTGGAGCCTTTTCGGACCTATCGGGCACCTTGTCCTCTTTTTTCGTGAGATCACCCAAAAATTAAAATTTTCGTCCAATCTCTCGAGGGGGCAATATATTGGCATGTTTTCTCTTGCCAGGCAGTAGTGGGGAACGATTTTAATTTTAATTTTTTTTGGCTTTGATCGAGATTGTTTATTCTTTGAACCAATGCAACATGTGCATCGCTTCAAAGAGGGGCAAAATGTAAACACGTAAAATGTACTGATTGACATCGTGCAACTGATCCCGACTACTAACATCGTTTCATCCTGAATCATCCTTCGGTCTAACCATTTAATCAAATCCCCCTATCTAATTAAATTCATCAATATTCCTCTCTTAATTAAATAAACCAGTTATCTAATTAAGTCACCTCTTCTCGATAATTAAATCAATCAATATGATCTAATTATTCCTATATAATTTTCGCAGGGTAACACAATTGCCGCTGCTGCTAAGAAACTTCCAGCAGGGACAAACAATGAAGTAGAGTTTTTTGTGGTGACATACGGTCTAAAGATGTGCAAGGAGTTGGGGCTGTCTAGAATAATGATTGAAGGTTATTCAACTTTGGTAATCAATGCCCTTAGGAAAGAATCCACTCCCAATTGGAAACTCTACGCCCTTTTATCAAAAGCCATGGCAATGTTAAAATCCTTTGAGGGTTGGTCAATAAACCACATATACAGAGAAGGAAACGTTGAGGCAGATGCCTTGGCGAATGAAGGTGTTGGGAAAGATTAGAATTGGTGTCCATGTGCCAAGTGAGCAGTTTGTCTGTGCCAACATGGCCAGATGGTAAATTGGTGTGTGGGAGGCTGGATGTTGGAAAGAACAACAACTAATCGCCACCTCCCTTGGTTCGAATGAAATCTAACACTTTTTTTGGCCAGTACTTTGTATTGAACTTGAATCTAGCTGGCTCCTCCTGAGCAATATGTTGCATCTATTTTGGAGCCTTGAAGATGACGGTGGTGGCATTCTACCAGATGGATATGCCAATTTTGTTGCGTTGCTCCAAAATGCAGACAACCTTCTTTTGTATAATAGTGTTACATCAACTAGCATTTTGAATGGCTGGCTTTCCTGGTTAGGAGGATTTTTGTAAGTTTGAAATGGGCACTCAATGCCAGTTGTTTGATTGCCCCGTTCCCTAGTGGGCTAAACAATCTATAATTATTTGGCTCTAATTTAATCTATGCAGCTAGGCTGCGTTTTACGAATCAATTTTTTTTATCCCTGTATAATTAAATAATTAATTTTATTTAATTAAATCTCTAAAGTCTATGTGTTAAATTAAATAAATTAAAACCTTATTTAGTTTAATCTAACATCATCTCTTTTAATTAAATAAATCAAAATCTTTATTTAATTAATCTCTTATCACATTCCTCTCATATTTGATTTAAATAAATCCACAAATCTAAGTCAAATTTGTCACATCAACTAATCCCTTCATTAAATTAATTAACCTTTGATTAATTTAATCTCATATCATGTCCCATCCTCCAACATTTACCACTTGCACATGAAAATAGATTTAATTAGTTTATTAAATCCCTATTTTCCTCAACAAGACATCTTTTTTGGAATATTCTTCAAGTTTGAATTCAAAAATCCAAGTTGACATGTACATCCAACAAGGCATTTACTCCATCTTACATGTCCTTTACCTTGAGCCAAGTGGCATTTAATTCATTTTCTCTTCCCTCTTGCAAGTCATTTCAACAAAATTCAAATTCAAATAAAGGCATTTATTGGCACAATCCTCAAAACTTGC
This sequence comes from Sequoia sempervirens, assembly GCA_007258455.2. Taxonomy (NCBI): domain Eukaryota; kingdom Viridiplantae; phylum Streptophyta; class Pinopsida; order Cupressales; family Cupressaceae; genus Sequoia; species Sequoia sempervirens. The sequence goes on along the minus strand of VDFB02000017.1, from coordinate 397,701,921 downwards.
AATCCTCCATCCTCTCATGGGTTGACAAGTGGCATCTTTCCATTGGATGAATGTTAGTCCCACATTGCTCAATTTTGGACATTCATCCTTCAATCTCATCTATAAATAAAAGGCTTCATTCCTCATTGATTATCCACAAATTATGCAAAGTTACCATGCTCAAATATCTATCAAGTTCCATCCATCATTCTTGAATCTTAGCTAGGTTATGCAGGTTTTTAGCTTGCAACATTCATCATCCTTCATCAAAGTGGATCAATTATCATCAACACATCAAGCTTGCATCATAGGAATTGGGAAAGGGCCAATTCCCCCATGGGATCATAAGTTCACTAGTTTAATTAGGATTCAATCTCTTTTATTGTATTTCATTGTGTTCTTCATTGCTTTTTTCCTAATTTGAGCTATGTTAATGGATTTCATGGGGAATCCTCATTCTTACTTGCAAATTGTAATCTAATGTGTTTGTTTTTTTTGTTTTGCAGGTATTAGGATTGGGGTTCGCATAGTTACAATACATTTTAAAACGTTTTCAATATAATACATTTTATATATACCCGACACAAATCGGATATCCGATCCGATTTGGATTAGATATCCGGTTTGTGCTACTTTGGCTTGGGAATTGCTTTGGAGCAATCTACTGACACCCAACCCAAAAAAAAGTAAACTCATAATTTTCATGTTTTTTGGCGAATGCAAAACGTTACTTTTTTCATATTGCCACTTTTTGGCCCATCATGATCCTGCACATACCCATATAAGTTATAGAAACCTACTAACTTGCATTTAATGACAATGTCAACTTAATTCATTATTAGATTTCATCAATCTCACCTTCTAATTGATATATTCCCACTACATAGTTATGAGCTAATAAAGTGTAATCCATCATCATCAAGCTTATCTACTCCAAGGTTTAGGGTGTTTGGATTTCTAAAACCTACTCCAACCTTGGATGAACTTCTCAAGTAACTATCATTATGGTTAGCCTTGATGTGAACATATGATAATTCCTCTAGACTTGTTGGAAGTAAAATTATTAGAGCTTTTTGTGCAAAGTATTATAACATGGCATCTGATCCTTATGATAAGTATAGGAAGGTATAGGAAATTCTATTGACAATAGGGAGGTCTATCATTCCAAGATATAAAAGCATGTAAAATTAGCCATGAATTGGCTAAGAACAAATCATGGAAACCTACTAAATTGCATTTAATGTTGATGCCAAATTAAGCCATTATGATTTGAGGCTTTGAACAACTCTTGTGTGTATGGATGGTTTGCTTGCTCTAATTATTTACTTGGATCTATTTTGAGTTTAAGAGCAAGTCCTTAGGATGGCCTTTGTTGACTATGGGCAATTAGTGGTAACTATTACCAATATGGTATGGCATTTGTCTTTATTTCTATTTGATGGATAATTGTGTGCTAAGATTTATGATTGGAATATTAAAAATGTATGTATTCAAAAGTAGAATCTTATCTAATATTACATCTGTGGGTTTATTTTTTCTATTAAATAATGTGTTTCCAAATAATGATTGACCCCAAGACCTATAAGGCAATCATTTAGTGTAATGGTTCCCCTTGGGGTACTATAACAAGATTAACTAGATTAGGGTTTAAACCCTTGAAACAATGTGTTTTAGATCAATGTTTTTATACCCTTTAATGTCACAATGTTGAACTAAGATCGATATAGGAGAACTTTTTGGTATGACAACTAGGATTTAGCAAGGGACTCTATGAGAGTATAGGTAGAGATTAATTATTTTCTTAACGTAGCTTGTCCCATTCATCTCGAGGTGATCATTGAAATTACAAAACCTATGAACTGCTTAAAGGTAAGCTTATCATTTCTCCAACATGATAGGAGTTAGAGAGTATGCTCCTCCAAAAGAAGTATTTAGTCATATCATAGGGTTACACTAATACATTTGACTGTAAAATACGACGAAATAGACCGACGAAATATGTAAAATACGATGTTCATTGGGTGCTTGTAAAATTTGATGTGTAATTCCCAATTTTTTGAAAGTTTATCCCCGACGTTCGTAAAAATTTCGACAATCCTGGGGTTCGTCGAAATGTCGGTTATCATTTTCGTCGAATTTTCGACAGACATGAAATTTTTTTTAAAAAAAAATGTGGCCGACATAAAGAAAAGTGAGTTTGTGCCTGATTTATTGTGACAGTGTTTTGCTCTACTTGAGACAGTTTGTGGAGAACTAGGACAATTTTCTTGGGAAAAATTAGAAAAAATTCAAGAAGATATCACCAGGTTGGGGGTAGTCATTGTCTTTTTGCAGAATTCAGTTGTGAAGTCAGATTTGTAGTTCGAGGTTTGAAAATCATATTTTAAAGCAACATCTCATCAGATTTCATTTTAAAGGTTAAGGGTTTTGAAATTTCATGTCCAGATTTTGTTGTGTGGAATCACCATAAGATCACAACCGAGGAACAAATTCTTGTGACTATAATTATGTGATCCATAACTGTATTGGTCATGTGGCACAATTGTTCTATAACAAATATAGGATGCATTCATGTGACCCAAGTTTAATGTGGCTATGTTGTGATAGAAATGGAGGCACTCATATAATGTAGTTAATTTAGGTTGTATAATGTAGGTGTCAATCATCATTGGGTGCATTTTGTTGTCTCAAGTTTAACAGGTTAGGATGTAATTATAGCATGATCGAAGAGTGATTACCTCTTGCTGCAATAAAGAGCCTATAACTCTAGTTGATATGCAGAGTGGTTGTGTTATATCAATTATGTAGTGCATTCAAGCACAACCCATGTTTAATGGGCTATTCTAGAGAGTGATCAAGATTTTCTAAACCTTATGAATGTTACTTGACATATATTTGCATAATCTCAAATTCCTTTAGAGGATTTTGAAGTATCAATGTATCCTATATAGGGTTTAGAATGATTTCTTTTAATTAAAAAAATAAATAAATGATGTATTTCCCTGCAATTAGATAATGTGGAGATCTCCTAAATCTGCCCCAGCACACTATCCTCTTTGGCACTGTATTCATTACTCCAGCTACTAGGTTTTTGCATGTGACATCTTTAATATCTTCATGACCGTGTCTTTTAAATAGATCTCAGTCTTTGCTTTAATCTTTTTCATGGTAACCCT
>VDFB02000017.1:397608863-397698666 GCA_007258455.2 Sequoia sempervirens | reverse complement strand
GAGGACTTGAAGATTGCCTTCTAGCAAGGCAATGGAGCTATGGCTGAATGCCTAAGATTCTTGACTGGGAAAACACAATCTTCAACTGCATATGACACGTGGGTAAATAAACTCAATAAAGTTTATTTAAAAGTGAATACTAATTGTGCAATCTATTCAATATTAATTTCCACCATAATCATTAATTTACATGCCTATTTATTTTAAACGACAAGCAATGATAATACTGTACATGACATTGGAATGCAACTTGGTGAGGTTGGAGTAGAAAGTGCAGATGAAGGTCATGGTGTGCATCTCGGTATTTTAGAGCATGTAGAGTGTGATCAACATGTTGAGCATGATCAGGCTAGAGAAGATCAGGAACATGATGTGGCCCCATCAGGTAAAGATGACCACTCTAAAGTTCTTTTAAACATGTTTAATTGCAATTGGTGTATTAATTAATGTAACCTTTCGTGTTTCAACTTTAGAGCATGTAGAGCGTGATCAACGTGTTGAGCATGATCAGGCTAGAAGATGAGGGGAACAGTGGCACATCAGTTAAAGAGGACCACCCTCTGTGTTCTCTTAAGCATATTTAATTTCAATTGTTGTTAATTAATATGACCTTTACGTGTTTCTTTGTAGATCAAGATTTGGGGTGTTCAACATGTTGAGCAGCAGTCTATAACAAAAGTTCAGGAACATGATGTGGACCCATCAGGGAAAGAGAACCACTCTAATGTTCTTTTAATTAATGAAATACTTGTAACAATAATAATAAAACATATCAGTTTAACATTTCTTTCTTATTGCAGCAGATCCCCTCTTGAAGCGGTGTCCACATCATGAGCAGATGACTACGCGTACATTAAGATCACAAGTAGAGTGCAGAACAACTAAAGGGGGGACATATATTGGTTTAGAAAATGATACTCCACTTCAGCTTTATGTAGCTTTCAAAAAGAAACAAAAAAAAAAGTGATTGTAATCATATCATGACAACCATATTTTTGATAATATCTAAAAACTGAAAGAATGAATATTATATGTTAATGAATGAATGTTATATGTTATTAATGGATGAATGAATGAATGTTATATGATTGGGTTTGGGGAATTGAGAGTGATGTGAGGGGGGGATGAGCCAAATGAGCTTCCACCGTCACGTGGTTGACCCTGTGAAGTAGAATATTAAACTATTCTCGAAACAAAGAGAAGCTCGATAAGGTAATGCACTTTTTAATATAAGAAATGCATCGTTTGAAGCATCAAACCAATATGCAGTCTGTATGTATGACCAGTCGTCAGTCTTCGCAATGGTACATTTCCATGAATATTTTTTTTTTATAAAAAAAATGGATGATTCGTCGCAATTTCGACAAAACCAACTGACGAATCAACAGAAAGGCTCGATGAAGTTTCTATATCTACGATGAATATTTCGTCGTAGCTACCTGTAACTTTCGTCGCAATTGCGACGAACTTTCAGCGTAGACACCAAGCCACTCCTTGCCCATTTCATCGCACATTTGACTTTTTTTGGTGTTCTTCCGACGCTACTCCTTGCTAATTTCGTCGCAAAATCGACGAACTCTTGGTGTTGTTTCGACGCTACTACTTGCCTATTTCGTCGCACATTCGACGAACTTTTGGTGTTGTTTCGACGCTACTCCTTGCCCATTTTGTCGCAATGGCGATGAACCTCTGCTGTTGTTTCGACGCTACTGCTTGCCCATTACGTTGAACTGGCGATGAACTTTTGGTGTAATTTGTTGGTGGATACATGAAGTTTTCATTGATATTCCGACGTAATCCCGAAACATTTCACGATGCCGTCGTCCGACGATTCTTTGCCATTATTTTGACGTTTGATTCGTTGTCGACCTTTCAATGAAAAAATAGCGACGAAAATATTTTCGCCATTTTGTCACTCTTCTGACAAAGATGTGTCAAACTGCCGATGAATGGCCGTCAGAAAATGGTGTCAAATTCAGTAGTGTTAGCAAAATTTCACTAGTAGCATGTAGACCCACTTTTATAGGGTTTAGATAGGCTTTCACTATTAGTAGGTGATGGATACTAGTATCCACCCATCTTAGGAGTTCAATGTTAGTGTTGATGTATTAAAAAATGTTTCTCCTATGTTGTGTTTACCTGGGGTATGGTTTTATTGGTTGATGGTTAATTTAGTCCAAGTGGTTAATAATATGGCCAATAGTATTGGGTTTATAGCAAGACCATTAGACATCCTAACTATGTAACTTCTATAGTTGTATGATGACATGGATGATTAATAAACTATGAAAATATTATTACTAGCCTCAAGGTATGTGTGTTGTCACACTTACCTTGCTAGTGATGACAACCTATAGTATGAGATGCTTTCTTATCATAGGAGGTGGTGGATTGGGAAAAGGATGGAACCCACTATGCAACATGGGATATAGTGACATAATTTTTCTAGATGGGATGTATTTATGAGCTTATAAATGTGTAATGAGCTAGGAGAAGGAAATGATGCCTACAATAAGCTTGCAACTACTTCCTTTTTCTAGCTACCCAATATGTGTACTTGTGAGGTTGTTAAGTTATTCACATTGTGTATATGTATTGGATTTCTAAGCTAGGAAACTTGTTTACTTGTGGTGTGGCTATGAGCTAGTCACCTTGTGTAAATGTGACATATACCTTAGCTAACCCCATTGTGTACTTGTGAGATGTATGAGTGATTATAATCATGTGTATTTGACACAAGTAGAATTTAGCCATGTTGTTTATAAATGTTGTATGCTTGAGCCAATCCTTGTGTGAACATGGGATGTTGGAATAATATGGTCCCTATGTGGTTTAGTGTGACCATGCTCTAATGAGTGGAATGGAACCAACATTTCATTGGCATAATTTTGTTATCACTCTATTGTAATTGGATTAAAATGAAAGAAAAATATTAATTTAATAGTTATGGTTTAAAAGCAAGAACAAAGATCTTATGCAAGAGGGGGGATGAATTCTCTCCATCATTGACGTTTGAACTACGAAACCTCTAGTTCCCAAAGGGAATATGTAGGCAAGGTCATAAAGAATGAACCCTCAAGTATTAGGTTTGGGTCTAGGGATGACCTTAACTTTGGGAGCCTACCACATTCTAGTGTGAGTATCTAAGTGGTGGCACATTCTAGTGTGAATATCTAAGTGGTGGCATAGAGTTGTCACTACATTTATGATTAGAAAGATTATGAATCTTGACAATTCATATTTCATTTGAAAAACTTGATCAGTTAAGTTAGTAATTGTTGTACAGAAAAATAGTAGTAACTAAGGAGCAATTATTATAAAAGACAACATAGAGGATGGTCCTACTCATTTCACATTCTCCACCAAAAGTTGTTGACCGAGATCCATAATTTCTATTGAACGTTTGTCCAATCCATTTACAATTCCCTACCACCCACGTCATGCATCAAACTTCTTTCAATCTCTTTCATGCATTGATGGATGTCCTTACTCTCATCCTCATTTTCCCACGTCATGCCATTCCTCTTTTAATATTCATATCATCCCCTCAATTTTAACTACTCTTATTTATTGATATAAATCCGATGTAAAAACATGAAAAAAACTAATCCATCTAAAATGACCTTTCACACTCATCCATCTAAAATGACCTTACTTTTGGTTTTTAAAGGTTATTTAGAAACCAGTATCAAAATATCAAAATCATGTATATACTCTAGAGAAAATATATATTTTTCTATAAACAATCCTATTATTGATTCCACAAAAAGATTTCTCATGTACTATATATTATTAAATTGGTGTTTTCATTGAATTATTGGCAACACTATAACTCTGCTTATGACAAAATCTCATAACAATCATCTCTATCAACTCTCAGCCGTATGTGATGATTTTACATTCAGAAACTATCACCACTAAAATTTGTTTTTTTAAGAAACCAACAAATTGCTAGAAACGTCACTGCCTTCGTCACTGGCTTGTTATAAAACAAGAGAGGGTGTTATCCTGATGCAGAGAAGTCAAAAGTATAACAGGATAAAGCTTTTAAGTTCCCTGGCTCACTAAAATACCTTTTTCAAATGCTGTCTCCTTGTGGTGTACCCACGGTCACAGTTAATCCACTGGCGCAGCAGTATATAATCTCGGTCCCCAAATAATCTGTCCTCCTATGTTGCCAGAAACCCGACGCGTATCCCCCATTTACTCTCTGTTATTTCTGGTAACATAAAGTTTAGTCCTTAAGAGGAGCCACATCCCATCAGCAGAACCTTCTCTTTTGTTTTATTGTGTTAATGAGTGGCATGTACATGCAGGGGTGATCCTCAGATTAAATGCTGGCATGATCCACCCCTAGATGTATTTGTCGAAAAGACGAAAAGTTTGTCAGAGATTTTGTTCCGTAAGAACTTCTAGAACTTCCACATCAATGCTATACCGTAAACATGAATGTCCATGTTCCATCAGATGTCTACAGAGATGAACATTACCGTGCCCGATTGAATACGTTGGAAAACCTACTTCGATGTTATGTTTTTACTGTCACATGACACACATATAACGTGGGTATTTCATTTTACACTGAGATTAATGTACAATCCTATTGTTTTTTCTTTAACTTATTTCTCACGGAAGTGTAGAGTTTCCTAGAAGAAAGCTGCTTGAAAGCTCAAGCGCAACTATAAATTTAGATAGGCTTAGCTGAACCACAAGTTCCAGGAAATACTATATAGGATAATAGGAGTGCTGTAGTATGAGAATTTCAGTGATGGATACTGGAATTGGTTTAAGTGGTATAGAGGCTTTGGTTGCCATTGTGGTTGTGTTATTTGGGGGGATAGTTTTTAAGCTTTTTAGAGATCTCATATGGAGGCCTTTCACCTTCTATAGTGCTTATAGAAATCAAGGAATCAAAGGTTCTTCTTACCAGGTCCTTGCAGGAAGTGTGCTTGAGTACAGAGAGCTTATGAGGAAAGCCCATGCAGGGCCTATGAAGGAGATTTCCCATGACATTGTTCATAGAGTTATGCCTCACTACCACAAATGGAGTCAGATACATGGTTGTCTCTCTCTCTTTCTCTCTTTTTTATGTTGTTTGTAGTGCTTCAACAATCATATTATAGTGCAATTTTCCAGGAACATTTCCAAATTTCTTGATATGAAGAAATACTGAATCTCTTATTCAAAGGAGCTTACTGAACATATTTGCATTTAAGGATTATAAAATGTACCGAGTCTTTTTTCATTGAAATTTTGAGCCATGGATTAATAAGTTCTCTTTGGTTTGTCTTGGCAGCATATGTTCTATTTATTTTATGTTTTCCTTACAAACTGTTCAAGTTATCAAAATGATACATTTGTTTTCAACTTCTTTACTACCCAACTGTTCAAATTTAAAAGTTTGATATTCCTCGTCAGGTCTTTTTCCATCTTGGGTTTAATTCTAGCATTAGTCCTAGAATTTATTTTGAAACTCTTACTTAGCGGTACTTTTATAAACCTGAGTACTTTTATAAACCTGCTTTGCTCATGTTTATCTACGTTAAGTTGTCTATTTCAGCTCTTTTTCTTATTGTATTAGTAGTAAATTGAAACTTATTGTGGATCATTTAATAAAAATGTGTTGCATTGTATATTTTTCATGTTTAATAGTAGTGAAAAGGTTAATTGTTCACAATTTAACATTTTTTGGAAAAAATTGATAGTTATTTGAGATTTGTTTTTTGTCATGTTTTAAAATGTTTGTATTTATCTTTTGTGTAATTCATGTAATGTGTAAAACGATTTCTGATATGTCTATTTATATTCCCACATATTTAAGGGTGAAGTTAAGTTTTTGCAATATTAAGTTTGTAAATCAAAACAATTTTATTAAATGAAGACATATTGTCCTTACACTGTTGTATATTTTCCATGTTTAACAGTTGCAAATGGATTAACCTTTGGCAATTTCATAAATTTTTAGAAAGAAAAGTTGATTGTTATTTTAGATTTGTCTATTTTTACCATGTTTTAAAGTGTTTGCATTTATCTTTTGTATGATTCATGCAATGTGTAAAACCACTTTTCATTTACTTATTTATTTCATACATGACATGACTAAAGGTGAAGTAAAAATTTTGCAATATTGAAATTTCAACTCAAAACAGTTTTCACAAATGAAATCAATGTATATTATTTTTACTTTCTATTTATTCTATTACATATTTCAGATTATACATATAAATTTATGAGATTTTTTCCTTTTACAAAAGGATCAGCAGGTGATGTTTTTACAAAAGGATCAGCAGGTGATGTAATTACTTTTTGTGAAAGAACTGCAAATATTTGTGATTCTTACCTAATACTGAAAGACCCTGCCCTGCAAATTGGATTCCTTTTATCACTTGAATTCTTCAATACTGTTACAGGTGTTAGCTTTTAGGGAAAAAATGTTAACAGTAAGACCAACCTTTTCAGGAAATGCTTCTATTTTCATGTCTTCTCAAATGTTTTGGAGAACTTTTCGAAGGAAACCTTAGGTATGAAAAGAGTAAGATTGATCGATAGCCTGAGTGCATTTAGCTATTCATTTATAGTATAACCTTCTGTCACGACGGTTTGATGTTTTTTGTTCCACTCGTATCAATTATACTATTCATATGTCAAATTACTTTTTCCATAGATTGTGACTATGGAAAAACCACTTCTATTTTTGCTTTCTATAAGCTTAAACAAAAAGTAGCTCTCTACCATTCATAAATCAGCACTAGGATTTACAGTAATGGAGCACAGTAAGTGTTGGGACTCTTGCCTCCTTGTGGTGCTATTTTTTTCCAATTCAGTGAATAAATTTTCTGCAAAAGTATAGATATAATCTGACTGCTCCAAAGGTACTCTTATAACGATCCGAAACTTCAGAGCAGTCAGAAACAGGAGTACCTGTTCTACAAAATGCTGAACTAATTAGTACCTACCTTAAGCACCACCCACATAATGTGCTTGCTAGTAATGGTCGAAATTCTATAAAATTCACCCGGTTCAAATAAGTTTAAACAGCTTACGGACAGTATCTGACTACGGTGTTGTTAATTTGTTCATGGCCAGGAGAAACCTTTTTCTACTGGTATGGAATTACATCCAGACTGTACATTGCAGAACCTGAGCTAATTAAGGAAGTGCTTTCCAACAAATTTGGTTATTATTACAAGCCTACCCCCAGGCCTCTTGTATTAGCTTTACTGGGTAAAGGACTGGTTTTCGTAAATGGACTGGAGTGGGTTACGCACAAAAGAATTGTGAGCCCTGCCTTCAATATTGACAAACTGAAGGTTTGAAATATTCTTCAATTTTCATACAAATTAAGAGAGACTTTATGAGTTAGCATGTATTATCTAGGAGCTAAGATGTAAAAGATATTTAAAAATCTCTTATCAAATATTCTAATGCTTCCCATGACAGGCCATGGTGAAGAGAATGGCTGCATGCACTTCATCCATGCTTGAAAGATGGCAAGAGATGATGACTCAGGAAGACTTTTATGCTAAAGAAATTGATGTTCATGGCGAGTTCAGAGCATTGACAGCAGACATCATATCCCATACTGCATTTGGTAGCAGTTTTAATGAAGGCAAACAAGTATATGAATTGCAAACAGAATTACAAAGAATGGCTGCAGAGGCTGAACGTTCTGTCTTTATCCCAGGAAGCCAGTAATTACATCTCTATCTCTCAAAAATTTGTAACTGTTTAAGCTTATACAACACTGTTTCAAGTTCATCACCTTCGATGTATACTTAAATGATGTATAGTGTATAGAGCTTATATCATGCATATATCATCCCCTTAGTCCACTGCCCATAGAGCTACATAAAAACTTCATTTTTTATATCAACTTATGGTTAAGGAGTGTAGGCATTGATTGTTTTTTGGTTGCAGATATATTCCTACAAGTAAGAACAGATATGCATGGATGATTGATAGGAAGGTGAAGGAAATCCTGAAAACTATAATTCAGAGCAGGTTACAGGCGACCACTGAAGGAGCAACTGATGTTAGCTATGGAAATGATCTACTTGGACTAATGATGACTGCCAACAAAAAGGATTTGAGTGGCAACCAAAAGAATTTGAGCATGACTATTGATGAAATCATGAACGAATGTAAGACATTTTTTTTTGCAGGCCATGAAACTACTTCCAATCTATTAGACTGGGCAGTACTCTTGCTGGCAATAAACCCAGAATGGCAAGAAAAGTTACGAAATGAAGTCATCAATGTCTGTGGCACAGATATCCCAGATGCAGACATGCTTAGCAGGTTGAAATTGGTATGTATTCGAAGATTGTCCACAGCTATTGAAATTTTTTTGCTTAGCGGATTGAAATTGGTATGTAAAGGAAGATTTTTAATGCTGCTGAATATTTTGTTTTTTTTGCAGATGACCATGGTGATATATGAAACTCTAAGATTGTACCCACCTGCCACAATTCTAGTGAGAAAAGTATACAAAGAAATGAAGCTAGGCCCTATTTTACTTCCTAAAGGAGCAGCAATCACATTGCCCATATTAGCAGTGCAACATAGCGAGAAGTTCTGGGGTCCAGATGCCAACATGTTCAAACCAGAGAGATTTGCAGAAGGTGCTTCAAAGGCATCCATTCAGCCAAATGCTTTTATTCCATTTTCCGTGGGCCCAAGAGCATGCGTTGGCCAAAACTTCGCCCTGTTAGAGGCCAAGACTGTCCTCTCCATGATTTTACAGAGGTTCTCATTCACTCTGTCTCCTGCTTACAAACATGCACCTATTGCTGTGCTTACTTTGCAGCCTCAGTATGGCATGCAAATCATATTCCAGAATATAGAGGTATAACTTCAGTTGGAATGTGTCCCACTCCTAGGTCCCCCTACCTGTTTCTCATGCTATTTTCTAATTTTAAATATAATTTCTAGGATTTCAGGGGCATTTCTAGGTCCTCTAGAAGGGAACTCCCTGCAACATATGTGAAAAATGCACTACCAAAGATAAGTATTCTTAGCTTCCAAATATTTAGTAGGATGTTTCCTTTGTTCTAAGAGTATGTTGTTAAACAAATTAGGTGTCTGTATTGTAAAAATTGAGTTTGGATTATCTTGATGAATAGATCTGCATCTTTGATCTTCATATTGAATAAAATTTCGTAGATAGTCATAATTGTTTTAAAGAAACAAGTAAAATATAATATTTTATAGAATTTATAATATATTAGATACTTAAATATAAAATATTTTTTAAATTCTAATTTACTATTACAAAAGTTATAGATATTCTTCAAATAAAATAAATCAAATACTTTAACTTTATAAAAAAATTATATTGAATATACCATAAATAATCTTAAAAAATTCAAGTAAAAAATTACAATTATCATATTGTTACAAAATTTGATTGGTAATTTGCATAATTTAAATTATTGTATTGGAAATGAGCCACATCAAAGATGCACTAGTCCTAAAGGAGTTAGTACCTCAATGGTAGAGCACTCCAACAACAAATGAAAGGTTCTAGGTTTGAGTCCTAATTGGTTCATGAAAAGCTCAATATGGCATCAAAGCTAGGCTAGACTAGGAGCCCCAAGCATCCTATCGAGCGGCTAAGGGGGTATTGGAAATAGCCACACCTCGATCAAAAATGAATTGTTCTTAAAAAGGTTAGTAGCTTAGTGGTAGAGTACTCCAATAGCAAATGGAAAGTCCTAGGTTTGAGTCCTAGCTAGTCCATGAAAAGTTCAATAATATTCATAATTGCATTCTATTCCCTATCATTTTTTTTTTAGTCAAAAGGAGCTATAGCCTATATTATATATTATATCCATAATTATAAATTGCATACATAACCAAAATTATAATATTGGTAAAAACCAAAAGGTGGCAGATTAAAATATATTTGTAAAGGTTCCCAAAAGGCAATATATAGCATGCTAGATAAGCAAAACCGATAGCATACTTATGACCTTATATTCACTCCTCCATAAATCCATCACTAGCTAATGATTCTCCATGACTATCATTCATATCCAAGCCATTTTCACCTTGCCCTTCATTGAATCCTGCAACATTATCACCCTATCCTTCGTTGAAGCCTGCAACATTATCACTCTGATCTTCATTGTAGATTGCATCATTATTCCTCACCACTGCTACCCTAGTTTTTCCATGCCTAATATGATGAGAAAGCAGGAAGGAAATTGCAAAAAAAATATCTTTATCACATTCACCATTTGAACCCCCAATTCTTGTGTATGCAGATTGAGGACTCTATATAACGCCCAAGGATCATCATTTTTGAGACTTTTTGTTACAACCTCAAAAAATGCTTTGAATGCTCGTTTGTGTTTCAAGTAATATTTTGGGAATAACAGTCTGGGGGTGCTCGGTTGCATGATTTACACTCCAATTATTGTCTTAATACTATCCACTACACTTGGACGTGAAACTTTGAAGACGTGCGACAATTCAAATTATGTTACCTCTCCTAAAAAAGGCCACTCCCCTTCACGAATTTGTACAACTACCCTAAGGTTCTTTGGAATGTATGCCATTGAATATCTCTTGGAAAAACCTTAAGTTGACTACAAGCAAATGCAAATACTGACAAATCAAAACACAATAATTTACGTGTTTTTTGTACAATAGTCCCGCAAAATGGATGAAGACAATATTACAAACCCCAATATAGTAGAAACCAACTAAGAAAGCACCCACATTAACCAGAGGCAACACCCCAGCGAATCACACCTAGTAACTAGCAAAGAAGAAGTAGTACCCAAAGGCTATACCCCAACAAATCACATTAGAAACCAAAAGAGAAAGGACTAATAGCCAAAGACGAGACCCCAACATATCACAATTGGTACTGAACAGAGAAAAACTAGTACCCAAAGCGGCACTCTAGCTAATCACTTATAAAACATTTACTGTTTCACTTGTAGCAATGCCAAGATGATGCAAACCCAGGCTATGTTCCAAATTCTTCACTTATTGCAATGAAACCCACCAGAATTTAGCACATAACACACATACCCTAATAACTGCTATGCTCCTGATAAGAAACACAATGAAACATTTGAATGTCACCTTGCCCTTATAACTAATGCGCTTCTTATGACACTTATGATGGGTATGATTGAGGCTTTATTTCTTTTGATTATTTTATCTTTTCATTGGCCAGACACTGAAATTGGCACGCATGACACAAGTGATTTAAAATGAATGGCACAGGTGATATTGTGTTGGGAAGACTTTTAATCATTATATGGTGCGATCTATAGGTAATTAAATCTTGTAACCTACAAAACCAATAAACATTCTAGTGTAGACACTTAAATAATCCTGATTTATATTATGCATCTGATTCTAATTAATTAACATCACTTCCTCCTAAATCACTTTTGCACTAACCAATTAATTAAATAATCTATTATTTAGTTAAATCCATAAACTTCTACTATATTAATCCAATAATTAACTTTATCAAATTAATTCACTTCCTGCTCACTAATGTTCACCACATTTAATTAAATAAATCAAATTATTTAATTAAAACCCTAAAGTCCTCTCATTTGATTAAATAAATCAAATTATTTAAATCAAATGTCATAAATCCCCTAACCCACTTGAGTTGATTTAATTATGAATTAATTAACTCTAATCTCCTTCTAATCCTCATTACCCATTTCTCTAGCTTTTGACTCAACCTTGGTCAACTAAACCCATGATCAACTAACCAACTTGCGCATGAAAATCATTTCTTCTGATTAACTAAATAACTTATTTTCCTCACAATGACATATTCCTAAGAATATTCCCCTCAACCACCCATTCATAAATTTTCCTCCAAAAGGCTTTTAAAGCCTCTTACAAAGGTCTTAAATGCTCTTAGAAGAGCCACCTTTTCCTTAAATGGTCTCTTCCATGCCATCTTGTCCCTTTTACATCTCAACCATATTCATTCAATTCCCTTACATCCTCTTACAAATCCACCTACATGCCTTAAATTCTTCACATCTTTCAAAATGTGCTCCACACACATCCCCATGGCTTTCATTAGCCTTGTGACAAGTGTCACAATGCTATTGGCTCCCATTGTAATCCCACATTCATTGAATTCATCCATTCTTCAGCCCTTCACTCATATAAGTAGAGGCCTCTTCTACTTGAAATGGATCCTAAACTTGAAGCATTGTTATTCTACTCATTTCACTCTTCAACCACTTGCCTTTTCATGTTATTTTAGCTTGGATTTCACTATCTCTTTGCATCAAAGTCATCTTCTCATCAAGGAATCAAGAGCTTATCACAAGAGATTGGGAAATGACCACTTTCCACATCAAAATGGCACCAATCCTCCCATGGGATGACAGTTTGAGTAGTTTAGAATAAGATTTCATGTTCATTTATTTGATTCTTTCATGTTATTTTGATAACGTTTTCATTTTTTTTGCATGCTCAACAGTTTCATGGGGAATGCTTTTATTTGGCTTGTTTAAAATGACTAATATAGTTATATTTGTCCATGTTTGAGCATTAGTGCAGATTGAGCATTCACAATTAGTACATGAAAACATACGATAGCTTGCCACACTACTATCATCTATACTTTTTTGATTGATCATATCACCTTTGTTGTTGTTTGATGATGTAAACACAACACTTGTAATTAATTCTCATACCAAGCATGAATTCCTTTCCTCACTTTGGCTTATTACTTTGGAATAATTGCATTTTTATATGAGATCATCCTTGCTTTATCATCATGACCAAACATCACTTAAATGCCATCATCCGCACACCAAACTACCCCTGTACGTGTCCTCCAAGTTTTTGACACTTGTGTTGCCTTCATACTTGTCATCCATATATGCCACTTTTTATGACACTCCTCCAAATGATATATTCTAACTGTGGGTCACCCTAGATTACTCATTTATCACATGCATTTCTCCATTTATAATGATTTTCAATTCTTGTGTGTTATTTTCTAACCCTGTATTATATATTATTTCCTTCCGCTCTTGTTTACAACCCCTATTTGCTATTTTTTCCACCAATTGATTTTCCTCTCTGTACATGTATGCTTGATCTGGTATTCCTCCAAAACATCAAGTAATCTCCATATTTTTACAAGGATATAATTGGTTTTCCAACTACATTATTTTTTGTCTTTGCTTGCATTGATTATAACCAAACAATGCCCTTCTATTTGTAATTTTTTAATATTCAAATTGATGGCCATTTGTAAACCCTACAATAGAGCTTGCATCTTTGCTATATTGTTTGTACTTGATGGTAATCTTATTGATTTTTCACTAATCATATCCCCACACTTGCTTTGATCCAAAGTCTCAAGCCCTTTTCGTAATATTGTTGTTCTCATAATCTTTATTTCGATCTACACCTCAAAAGAGCAATGAGCCTTTGAGGGAATTTTGAAAGCGACTTTATTATTTAATGTTATGTGTATAATCTTTATTTTAGTCTACACCTCAAAAGAGCAATAAGCCTTCTAAGTTTCTTATCACTACTCTTGCTCCTGATTTTCCTAGATTTCCTTTTGAAGCTCCATCAAAATTTAACTTTACAAACCCAATTGGTAGAGGCATCCAAGTCACTTTCTTTCTATCCATTTTGTTTGTGATGGGAACTTGTAAACTACCTTTAAACGAAAAAACAAGCTTTTTCGAAGTCTTAAGTTGCTTTGAATCCCAATCTAAGAAGATAGAACCTACATGCTTAGCATCATGTACATAAGAGTTTGTTATTTTACATATTGAATTTTCCAACTTAGACAATACATGAGCAATACTTGATGTTTGCTTTCAAAAGATCCTCTTATTTCACTCCCACCAAATGCACTTCAAAACCACTGAAGGAATGATCCTCCATAGACTTGCAAACATTGAGGATTGATATAGTAGTGGCCAACTTGAAAACAAGTCCCAAAGCATGCTTGGAAGTGGGGCATACCAAGTAAGCTTATCATTAATAAAGGTCCAACAGGAATTTGCAAAAGAACAGTGTAGAAATAAATTATTTATATCCTCTATACATGTCCCACACAACACACAGTTAAATGGATTTGATATTCCAAGTTTATGCAATCTTGAACTTGTTAATATCCTATTTTTCAAAGCCAACTAGAAAAAACACCTTAATTCTGGTAACACTGTTGGATTCGAACAAAAATTTAGAGCTCTTTGTGGTTTAGAATGTGCTTCACTATTAATCGTTGCCTTGTATGATCCTAATTTCACTATATATTTACTTGATTTTGAAGGCACCCAAATAACCTTGTTTGTAGATCTCTGACTGTAAACAACTCATCTACTTAACAACTTATTTAGATTCCCTTGTTGTTCAGATAATAATATAGGATCCTCAATTTTTTCCATACTACTTTCCCTATGAGCATATTTGTAGTGTGAAAGTAATCTTTTGCTTTCGATGCCCAAATTGGAATTATATGATTTTCTATGAATTGAAAATCATGCATTGTACACAAAGGAGGATATACCTACCATGAATCTTTCCAAAATTGTGTATTTTGTCCATTATTAATCTCCCAAGTTATGTACGAGGTTATTACTTTTCTACAAGTTAATAGAAATTTTC
Source organism: Sequoia sempervirens (assembly GCA_007258455.2). Lineage (NCBI taxonomy): Eukaryota > Viridiplantae > Streptophyta > Pinopsida > Cupressales > Cupressaceae > Sequoia > Sequoia sempervirens. The sequence continues at coordinate 397,684,038 of VDFB02000017.1, read as the reverse complement.
ACATAACAAATCCTTATGGTGGATTTGAAATGGAGAAAATACGATATGATGTGCTAGTATCTAAATATTTCTTCTACATAATTTTGCACCATTTGGCTTGGGGCTTTGAATGCATATGCCATACCAACTTTGCACCTAGTGAAATATTCCTTGATGTTATATTATGAATCCCTGCTCCTTTCAATTTTTCTCTACATATGTTTTCCAATGAGACAAGAGGAATTTTTTTTTTTACTATCCATATTACCCTTCCATAAAAAATTCCTAATCAAATTTTCACTTTGCACAATGATAATTCTAGGTGCTTTCAAAACAACTATATAATAATTTGGAATTACAGATAGAATAAATTTAACCATTAGAATCATTCTTGATAACAATAACCACCTTCCCTTCCAACCCACAATTCTCACCTATATACTTTTTATGACCTTGTCCCAATAGGATGTAGAACCAAGACCGTAGTACCTGCAAGAAACAACAAACAAACACATTAGAAGATTCAAATGCAAGCCAAGATCAAAGTTCCCCATAAAATCCATTAACAATGCTCAAAATAGGAATAAAAGCAAGAACACAATAAAAAAGCAAGGAGATAGATCAAATCCTATTAAAAACATGCAAAATTTTGATCTTATGGGGGAGTTGGTGCCAATTTGATGTGGAAATTGGCACTTTCCCAACTCCTATGCAAGCTTTTGATGATTTGGTGATGATTGATCCACTTGGTGATTGCTTCAAATGAACTCCATGGAGAAAACTTGCAATAACCTAGCTATGTCTTGATGAAATTGATGAAAAATGCTAATGCTTGAAGATAAAAATGAGTATGATAAGTTTGCTCAAATTGTGGATGTTGAAATGAGGAAAGAAACCTCTTATTTATAGAAAGACAAGATGGAGAAATGCCCAAAATGAAGCAATGTGAGACTAACTTTCAACCAATGGCCAAGTGTCACTTGTCAAGGTGAGAATGGATGAGGGATGTGCACATTTTGATCAATGTGCCAAAGAGGGGGAGATTTGAAATTCAAAAGATGGCTTGAAAGATGAGGTGAAAGGTGAAGTTAATGTCACATGGCTCAAGAAAAAGACTTGTAAGATGAGTTAAATGCCTTGTTGGAAGGACACATCCTTTTGGAGGGATTTTCAAATTTAGGGAATATTCCAACCATTGATGCCTTTTTGAAAGTAATTAGAGACTTAAATGATTCAAAATAAATGATTTATTGAGCAAGTGACAAAAGCTAGAGGATGTGACATGGATTAGGATTAGATTAATCAAGATTTGATTAATTTAAGAGAGGATTAAGTGATTTTGACTTTTGACTTAGATTTTAGGATTAAAATAAATCAAAATGAGAAGAAAATGATTTTAGATTTAATTAAATAAAGATTTGATTTATTTAATCAAAGAGGATGATGTTAGGATCAAATTAAATAAAGTTGATTTATTTAATTTAAATGGATGACTTTAGAGATTAATCAAATAAACTTGATTTATATAATGAATGGAAAAATATGACTTAATTAAATGCATGATGTCAATTTTGCATGTCTACATTTTTCCCCTCTTTGAAGCAATGTACTTGCTGCTTTAGTTCAAAGAATAAATTTGTCGCGATCAAAATTTTAAAATTTTTTAATTTTTTCGGATGCCCCACTATTGCCCCAATGAATGATGAATTATGCTAGTATACTGCCCCCTTGAGAGATCGAGTGAAAAGGTTCAATTTGAGGGTAGATCTCGCGACAAAGAGGTTCAAGATTAGTTCAACTCGAATGTTTGATGTAGACAATCATTGGGCATGGGTAGCCTCATGCCTATTTTGATATATTACACACACTTGATCCCGATTTGTACCATGACAGTTACATTATTGATGCTATAAATGAGATGATTATGATGTTTATATGTAATGGGTGATATGATGATGCATGGATGATATGGATGCACATGATATGATATTATGATGCTTTTATGATTATGCAAATGGATGATAAATGTATGGTTTATGAGATGCTTAGAATAACCAATCTATATTATGCAGTGATGAAATGCAATGCATGCGACATGATCAATATTTCTTATATGATATGATATGATATGATATGATATGCATATGGTTTGTGGATGTAGGATGGATGCATTAGCGATGATTTATGATCAATTTTCATGGTACCATGTTAGCATGAAGGGAAGTAAGAAGAAAATAAGATGATGATAAGAGACACCAACAAGCCAACTTTATTAGAGATGATGATAATGATGATGATGATGATGATGATTTGCTTACCGAGGAGTTGGTATTTTAAAAGGGCCAATTACCTTATGTTTGATAACACACGTAGGCACGATGCATCAGGGTATAAAGAACCAATATGGTGTTTCACCTAATGCGATTGAATTTGACTCGACAAATAGATAGGAGTATTCTTGTTCACACTTGACATACAAAAACCTTGCTAGGATGCACTTCAGAAGTTTCAAACATCTCAGACCAAAACATGGAAAGTTATAACCTATCAATGCAATAGTCAACAAACTACCCAACACACCCTCCATACATACCTAACAAAGCAAGTATTTTCCAAGTTATATTACAAGAACATCCAACAAGCACAACAAACAAAAGATAATGATTGTTGCCCCATTCCTTTCTCTCTAAATCATTTTGCTTAGACATCATCAAGAGGTCATTAGAATGGGAACAATAAGATAAATTAAAAGAAAAGATCAAGCAAACAAACAAGCCAATGTTCTTCATACCGCAAGCCAAGGGGATAAGTTTTGGTTAGGATAAGAATCCAAAGTGATATCCAAAATGATGCCCATTGTCGGAATGATATATCCTAGGACATGCATTGTATAGGATGATGATGGGTTGATAAGTTGTTTGATAGGATTTTGATATAAAGTTGATTGACATGTTTGAAAATGATCAATATTTTGATTTTTCATTTAAAAGTTTGAAGTTTTCTTTTGATTTTACATTTGAAACTTGCTTTTGTTGATTGTTGTGGTTGTTTCTATTTGTTTTGCCAAAGGATGAAGGTGGCGATCAATTTATTATGGATGGAAGTTTATTGTGGGTGAAGCAAAATGGGATGGATGGATTTTTTTTTTCAAATATTTGGATGTTTTTGGTGTTTTGAAATGTTTTGAGGTTGTTTTTGGAATTTTTTCGAGATTTTACAAATGTTTTGGTTTTCCAAATTTCTAAATGTTTTTTTTGGTTTTTATGATATTTTATGAATGTTTTTGGATTTTGTGTCTCAGGGGCTCATCAAAGATTATCCTTTCCTACATTTAAGCTCAAATATGATGTAGTTCAGATAGCATGTTTTTGACATTTTCTGTTTTTTGACTTTTTTTTGGATTTTGATATGATTTGGGTGTTTTTGGATTTTCTTATAATTTTGACGATTTGGATATGTGCGACATGATATCAGTGCTCTATTTTGGATTTTGTTGAAAACCAAGCTAAGGTTGATTGACCGGATTGATGGATTGATGATGATAACATTGTTGAAGATACACAACAATGCAAGGATAGTGTCAAGCAACACAAGGATTTAGATGGATATTCCAAGATGATGATGGATGGATTGATTGGTGATAACATTGTTGAGGATACACAAAAATGGAAGGAAAGTGTTAAGCAACACAAGGATTGGGAAGGATATCCCAAGATGATGATTTTTTGATTGGATTTGATTGATTAGGATTTTGAAGCTTGATTTTGGAATAAACTTTTTTTGAATGATTTGATGTGATGTTTGAAATGCAAATTAGATGCAACTAATATTGATTGTTTGGATTGATGTTTGATTGAAGATAGAACTTGATAAGGAACATCTTCTCATCAAAATATGCCATGTGGGCTAGTGATTTGGATTTTGGCTCACAAATGCTTTGACCAATTTGATTTCATGTTTACCAATGTTCGAATCACCACATAAGTTGGAGGATATAGATCAAGATTTATTCCCAAAGCAAGATGTAAATTTATATCTCCAGTGTCTAGCAATGTATGGAATGCCATGGGTGGATTCCTGGATAGGTATGTGGATGGAGGGATATGGATTATCTTGTGTTAAGATAAGGTGTTTGGGTAGAGGATGGTTATTTGGATAATGCTTCATGGCTCAGATAACGTTGGGTAGGATAGGATCAATGAAAATTACCCATGTCAAGATGTTTACCATAAGCAAGTGTAAAATGTGCACCAAACTTTGTCAGGATCAAGATAATTTGGAAGATGGATGTAGATGGATGAAAACGGATTGGATAAATGGTTCATTGATGAATGGATTTATTATGGATAGGATGGATGGAATGTTGTATTTATTATTATGGATGGGATGAGATGCTTCCACCTGAGATGGTGCACATAGATGCTCGATTCTACAAATGATGCATGTTTTCCAAGTTTTCATCATGGTACCTGTCCAAAGCACCACCCATGCAGTTTTCACTAGAGGACAATTTTTTTTTCTTTATTGTTTTCAATCATTTTTCTGATTTTTTTTTTGCTTTTTGGATTTTGTCTTTTGTATTTTTTGAAATATTTTAAGCTCATGTTGAACCACGTTGTGGTGTCAATTTAGATTCTTCTATCATAATGTGCCATCGATATCCTGATTGAAGAAGCTGCTTTGCCAAGATACGTGCACTTGAATGCAACTTTTGAGGTTCATGATTTGCTTTATTGATACCAAAGTTAACTTTGTCTATGTGGGCACATCATGATAGAGTTCCTTTTGAATCCTTATGATGAAGGGTTGTTTCCAATACATGGTCATGAATGTGAGAATTGGATATCATGTGTGGAGGCATGGATGGAGTGTGTTTAGGGATAGGAGATAGATTGGTTGATAGTTTGGAACCTTTGACTCTCCAAACTTGGGAATATGAGGAATAATGGGTGGATACGGAAGTGTGCATGGAATTAGGACCAATTACTTGATACATTTTGTATATCACTTGGGAAGCCTTATTTTTCCTTTGTGGACATCTTTGATGGATACTTTTCCCTTTTTTATTTTACCCCATAGTTTTTTTGACTAATGGATTTTGATAGGGATAATCTTTCTTTGTATTTTTTGGTATCCATATGTATTTGATTTTTCCATTATGCTTCTCAGATTATTTTTCTTTGATGATGTTCTTTCTTTGATTCACATCCTTCTTTGGATGTTGGTCCCAATTTGTGAATGGAGTGATGGGTGGATGAAGATTCATGATGTGGCTGGTTGTAGTATTCGCATCGATTTCATCATAAGGATTCTTTGTGCTCCCTATGTTAAAGTTTTCTTTAGAAAAAGTTACCCCTAGTATGGTGGTAGTAGCACCTTTGTTCCTTGGTTCTGCCTATTTTGAGATGTCTCGTTCAATAAACACTCTTTGATAAATGTCTATTGCAGATGACGTTATTTCAATTTGTTGCTCTGCTAACTCTGGAATATCCTATTTTTTCTGACCTGCTTCCTTGAGTGGATAATGTTGGATATCTTTATTCATGATGTCCTCAGTCTGAGTTTGGGATATATCTGATCTTGATGTTGACAACTCAATTTGATTGTAGGAATCAATAACTTGCTCTTTTTGTGTAATAATGTCAAGAGTAAAGGAATCTTGCTTTGAATGAAGATCATTTGCGTGTCCATCCAAAGAAAGCATCTCATGGGTAGATGGAGGAGTATGTGCTATGTGGATATGATCATCTTTTATAGATAGGAGAGTATCCATTATATCATTGTAGTATCTTGGAGATATAAATTCTTAATCTTGAATGATTTCATAATTGATTTCGACATGTTTTGTATCAAGTTTTTGACATGGATCAGTTTCAAAGGATGGATTTCTTATAAAGGGTTCTTGGATGTATTCTTTAGGCATGGGAAATGGCTCAATATCCTCTTGATCTTTAAGTGGACTTGGATCAAATGTTGAGTTGAAGATTCCTTCAATATCTGCAAACATATCTTAGAAAGGACCATTGCTAGACTTTGGTGAAAGATGTTGATCACGCTTCAGAATAAATTCTTGAGATATGCCTTTTGAATCATTGGATGATGTAGAGACATTTTCAACATGATCATTGGTTGATGGATCACCAATAGTTATTATTTTTTGATCAATCATGTCTTGGATGATATTTTTGAGTTGAACACAATCTGATGTTGTGTGTCCCTTTATTTTGTGATACTCACAAAGGTGTTTCTCGTTATACCATGGTGGTTTTACCAAGGGCTCTTGATAATTCTCATAGATGGGGAATTTGATGATATTCTCATTTACTAGTTGTTGCATGACCGATTTGATTGGTTTCACAAGTGGTGTGCATTTTCATTTGTTACCTTGTGAGATTTGTACTTTAGATTGACCTTGTGGTGATTGATTTTGGAGATGTGGCGATTGATTTTGGACAATGTTCTGATTTGGGATGATGTTTGGATTTGGCATGATAGGTTGAAATCGAACATTGTTGTTGTTGGGAATCACATTGCCTTGATTTAGGTAACTTTGATTTTGCATGGTGTTACCTTGACTTGGATCAATACATAGAGTTGTTAACATTTTGTTTGGACTTTGAACAACATTTGTATGATTCATAAACATATCCATCCCAAAGTTTACTAAGTGTGGATTCAAAATTTTCACATTTGGTAAACTTGTACTTGGTATATTCACATTTGGCATGTATGGATTTGGTGCGATAATGTTGTTTTGTTGAAGACTCATGCATTGATTGTTTGGTTGATAGATTTGTAGGTTTGGACTTGGATTTAAATCTACCACAGGGAAAGGTGTTCCAAAATTTAGATTGGGCATACTCGCATTTGTTGTAACATTGAGGTTTGTAGGAGATAATGATGCCATGTATGGATTGCATAAATGTGAGTTTTGATAATCAATTGGCATTGTAAAGCTTTGACAGTTTGGTTGATTTAGACCACTCATGATGTATGAATCAAATTTATATTCCATGTTCCTCTTGTGTTTTGACCTTGCTGACCTCTAAGGGATTTAAGACCAATGATGAGATGAAGGATGAAAGGGCTGAATGATATGGGTGTTGAAATTTTAAGAACCTTGGAGGAATACTAGACTTTAGGACTTTTGGATTTTTGATTTTGGGTTTGATTTGGATTTGGATTTCAATTTGGATTTGATAATGAACTCATAAACTCTAAGAGGTTAGATGTTGTCTTGGAATAAACTTGTCCACAAGATGATAATTTAACTAGGTGTATGAGGAAGGATTCATCCACACACACTTAGCCAAACAAGGAGATTTTGATGTTGATTGAAAGATTTTACCAAAAGTCTAGTATGAATGATTTTTCCAATGGTCCAAAAGTTTTTTGTGAGATGGGATTTGATTGATGTTTGAGATGGATGAAATGATTGGTTGTTTTGATCCTCAATGAACCTAAGAAGAACTTTGTTTACAAGACCAAGGTTTTCAAGAACATGCTTTTCCCCAAGAGTACTTCAAATCAAAAGATCAATGTTTGCTCAAAAGACCATAAGACAAAAGATAAACAAGCACATGTGTGGGTCTCAATTGATTTCATCTTGATTAATGAATTTCTTTTACCACAAACACTTTCTTGCTTAAGTTTCAAATTGAATGTCTATGTCTTAATTTCTTATCATCCCACAAAGTGTGTTATGTGGATATCAAGGAATTTAAGGCAAAAGTTTTCCATTGTTAACTTTAGTAAGAAAATTGAGATATAAATTCAAATGTTTAGAAACCTCTAAGGATAAAATCCCAAGGGCAAGCAATAACACATGAATTTTTTCAAAGATATTTCCTCCTAAAGGGTTTGAAGTTTGATGATAGTGTTGAATGTTTGTTTTCCAATGTTTACGAATAAGCAAAGTGTTTTGTCTTCAAGAACAAGCACAACCCTATGGCTATGAAAGACTATATTTGTTGAATCCCCACTTGGATAAGTCCAACTACGCTTATTTTAGCGAATGGTTAAATGCTTGACCCCACTGGCTCCAATCCACGACACCCACTTATACAGGGCAGCCAAGCATCAGCACCCATGAAACTCCCATGGCATACTTTCCGTTTCTACTAAAAACCGTAAAAGTGTGGGGCGGCTTCAAAAGGACCATTCTTGCACCAACAAATAGATCAAGGATTTTGGTCTTTTCTAAACAAGGGTTTTAATTTAGACTTTCCGCTCATGGGGGGATTACCCATTCAACAAGAGACCATTATTGTCCTTCTCGCCGGGATGACCATTGTGTTTCTTTCCTTTCAACAAGAACCCACACTTTGATATGCGTTGTATGGTACCACTGGATTGTGAGCGGCGCAGTTTCCTCTGTACACCAAAAAAATAGAAAAAGCACAAAATTTTTGATAAAAATGTGATCTAAACGTGAGATTTTCCCTCCTTCTAGCACCAAAATGTAGAACCAAGATCCTAGTACCTGCAAGAGACAACAAACAAACACATTAGAAGATTCAAATGCAAGCCAAGATCAAAGTTCCCCATAAAATCCATTAATAATGCTCAAAATAGGAATAAAAACAAGAACACAATAAAAAAGCAAGGAGATAGATCAAATCCTATTAAAAACATGCAAACTCTTGATCTTATGGGGGAGTTGGTGCCAATTTGATGTGGAAATTGGCACTTTCCCAACTCCTATGCAAGATTTTGATGATTTGGTGGTGATTGATCCACTTGGTGATTGCTTCAAATGAACTCCATGGAGAAAACCTGCAATAACCTAACTATGCCTTGATGAAATTGATGAAAAACGCTAATCCTTGAAGATGAAAATGAGTATAATAAGTTTGCTCAAATTGTGGATGTTGAAATGAGGAAAGAAACCTCTTATTTATAGAAAGACAAGATGGAGAAATGCCCAAAATGAAGCAATGTGGGACTAACTTTCAACCAATGGCCATGTTCCACTTGTCAAGATGAGAATGGATGAGGGATGTGCACATTTTGATCAATGTGCCAAAGAGGGGGAGATTTGAAATTCAAAAGATGGCTTGAAGGATGAGGCAAAAGGTGAAGTTAATGTCACATGGCTCAAGAAGAGGACTTGTAAGATGAGTTAAATACCTTGTTGGAAGGACACATCCTTTTGGAGGGATTTTCAAAATTGGGGAATATTCCAACCATTGATGCCTTTTTGAAAGTAATTAGAGATTTAAATAATTCAAAATAAATGATTTATTGAGCAAGTGGCAAAAGCTAGAGGATGTGACATGGATTAGGATGATTAATTTAAGAGAGGATTAAGTGATTTTAACTTTTGACTTAGATTTTAGGATTAAAATAAATCAAAATAAATCAAAATAAATCAAAATGAGAAGAAAATGATTTTAGATTTAATTAAATAAAGATTTGTTTTATTTAATCAAAGAGGATGATGTTAGGATCAAATTAAATAAAGTTGATTTGTTTAATTTAAATGGATGACTTTAGAGATTAATCAAATAAACTTGATTTATATAATGAATGGACGAATATGACTTAATTAAATGTATGATGTCAATTTTGCATGTCTACAGATACCCTATTTTCTCTTGCAAAGAAAGGAATTCCTAAATACTTACACAAAAGATCTACTTCTTGGAAACCCAACACTCTCACAATTTGTCCCTTTAAAACTGTTGGTGTGTTAAAAATATATATCTTTGATTTGCTTGAATTAACCTTTTGTCTTGATGTAGAAGTATATTTATCCAAAATATACTTTATTTGTTTAGCTTCCAAAATTGTTTCCCTACCAAATAAGATGGTATCATCTACAAACAAGTAGTGTGTTGTAATTATATCTATAGAAGGAATTGTAATGCCTTTCCAATTGCCTTGTATGTGTACTTTCTACACAAACTTGCTCAAAGCCTCTGCCAAGATGATAAAAAGAAAAGGTGATAACAGATCCCCTTGCCTTACACCATGAGTTGAACTAGAAAAACCTGCAGGTGAACCATTGATAAGGACTTAAAATTTAGCCCCCACCAAACAAAACATAATCCACTTGAACCATTTTGAATGGAAACCAAACTTTTTTAATACTTGCATTAGAAAAGACCAATCTACTCTATCATATGCCTTCATCATGTCCAAATTGATAATCAATGGTGAAATAGCATGTTCGTTGTGATGGAATAAAAAACTTCATGTGCTACCAAAGCACCTTCCACCAAACATAAGTAAATTGCTTTTGTAAAAATCTTGTAGACCGTATTACAGAGTGAAATTGGTCTAAATTCTGAAAAAGATTTCAGACCAATCACCTTTGGAATGAGAGCAATATGTGTAACATTAAATTGTTTTAGCATTGTGCCTGAGCTTCTAGATTCTTCTAATGCTTTTAAAAGGTCCTTACCAATGAACTCTCAACATTTCTGAAAAAATCTTGTTGTGAACCCATCTGTTCCTAGTGCTTTATCCAGAGGCATAAAAAACACTACTACCTTAATTCTTCTAGCGTGAATGGTCTCAAAAGAAGATCATTTTCCTCTTGTGTAACTAGAGTTGGTATTGCTTCCAACATTTCTTCTCTCTCCTTTCCCACCTAAATGGATTGATGACATGGTGCATAAAGCAAATTTGAAAAAAATTTAACTCCCTCTACTTGAATGTCTTCCTCTGTTAAAATATTTCCTAAAGCACTATCTTGAATTAAAATGGAGCCTTTAGCTTTTTTTTATCTAAGTTGATATGTGATTTTTTTTTGTATTTTTATCTCCCTCTTTTAGCCAAATCTTTCATGACTTCTATCTCCAATAGATTTCCTCATGTACTGCTAGTTCTTCCCATTCATCTTGTAATTTCTTTTACTGCTCAAAAATATTTGAGCTTAACCCATGAGCTATTATTTATGCATTTACTTCTTCAAGTTGTTTATAAACTTCTGATTTTTGTTGGAACACATTCTTAAATACATGTGTATTCCAATGCTTGATTCTGCCTTTAACATACCTTAATTTCCTGCAAAATCTAAACATTAATGTGCCTTCCACCATAGGAGACAACAACCACCATTCCTTCAACAGACTTAGAAACTCTGGATGTCGAAACTAAATCACTTCAAACTTGAAGGATGATTTAAATGTAGATGACAACTTTTTATTCTGAATATCCAATGATGTTGGATAATGGTTTGAACCTATCGATGGTAAAATTTTAAACTACATACCATAATTATCAATTACCCACTTCGGTGTTATGAGAAACCTATCTAGACGCTCAACTATCTGACAAAAATTCTTCCTTTTATTTTACCATGTAAATTTACCATTTCTTCCAGGAGAATGTCAATAAGACCATTATTTTGAACAAAGGCACTGAAATCTTTAATTTTTTTAGGAGGTATAGTCCCACCTTGCTTCTCATTCAAGGATAGAATTGCATTAAAATCACCAACCAAAATCACCTTATCTTCATTAGAATTTTCAAAAACTTGTGTCAATGCTTCCCACAACTTTTTTCCAAAAGTAGAATTGGGTGCATGAATGTTTAAAAGCCAGAATTGCAAATCCAAATGTATCATCTTTAATAGTTTTCAGTTAAGTTCACTTGATATATGCTCCATTACTACAAATTTTGGATTCCAAAATGCTATCAACCCTCCCGAAGCCCCTGGAGCTTTTGATTGACTAGATTGAACCATTGTGACCATTTGCTTATGAGCGACTTAAAAATATCTTGAGATAACTTTGTCTCCTATAGAAGTACAATATCCACCCCACAAGCATCAATTTTTTTCTTCATTCAAGCTCGCTTGTTAGGGGCATTTAGGCCCTTAATATTTTAGGATATTATTTTCATATTGTTGTCGGAGAGCAACAATCGTTCCTCAACCTTTTTTAATATTACAATCCAATGTAGATTGTTTTCCTGCCGCTATCTCCTCTTAAATCTTGATAGCATGTGATTTTTGACCTCTTTAACCAGGTGATTTTTGTGGTGTTGTAGACAAAGAGAGGGATTGAGAAATTGATAAAGTTTGGGAGAAATCATATTCCTTGTCTCCCTCTTCCCTTTCCAATAGAGCATTAATATCTTCAGTTAACTTTGAAACTATCAACTTATCATGCAAATTTGTGACCTTTACATTAGGATTGGAGGTAAAATGTAATAAAGTATAGGAAGAATTTGAAAATTATTTTACCTCACACTCCTTCTCAACTAATTTTGCAATTTCATCAATTAATGATGAACCAACCAGTGTAGTTATCTGGTTTACTATACTTTCTAAGTTTCCTTCTTCTAACATGGATTGAAAATCCATGAAATCAAACTGCTCTCTTATGCTCTTTGAAGCAGATGAATTTGGGAAATCTACATCAAAAGAATTAAGCTTATGATTAGCTAAACAGGGTGAGGTTATACTATCACACTCTCAGGCTCAAATTGATTATGAACACCACATATTAAATATGATGTTATGGAATGCGTTTGTTGCTTTATGAATAAGGGAAGATTAGGAAGATACAAATGCAACGATTTAGAATTGACCATGGAGAAAGATATTCAACCTTTGTACCAGTCTTTTGATAGATGAACTATCACACTTTTTTCATTTCTTTGTTGAAATCCCTTCTGAAAAATTTGCACATTTGTCCTCTTTCCATGGGCAATCCCATTATAAAAAACTACTAATGCATAATCAATTTTTTTACAAATAGAACCTTGCATCCTTACTAAGGTAGACCTAGCAACATCCAATCCCTAAAGTATACACCTTGGACACAATTGTCTAATAACTTGAGTAGATTTAATATTAGAATCTCTTTCTCTTTTCTGCATTAGATTTTTCATGCAAAATTGAGTGTTGTTCCCTAAAATATGATATTATGTAAAATCAACAGTATTTTTAAATACTAAATCATTAACAACCGATGTAGAAAAGGAAGCCTGATCCTTATCAAGGTTACAATTCACAATAACATTTTTACCCTTCACACTTCCAATTTTAATGAAATTAGAAACCTCCTTCCCATAAATCTTAGATAGACTTACTTGCTCCACATTTCAAATAGGTTGTTTTTGTAAACTTTGTTCATATGAATTAGTATTGTTAAATACTAAATCATGTACAACAATTGTAGAAAAAGAAGCCTGACCCTTAGCAAGATTACAATTCAAATAACCATTCATATCACCCGTACTTCCAATTTTATTGTAATATGAAATCTCCTTCCCAGAACATTTCTCTCTAGAAAACTTAATGAGGTTTTCTTGTTCCATATTTCCTATAGGATTTTTTTTGCAAACTTTCATGCTATTGTACTTTGCTTTTACAATTTCTAGCCTTATGACCCTTAATGTGACATTCCTGACAGATATTAGAAGGATTTCCAAGGAAAATATCTTGAACCCAAACTCCTGATTTTGAATTTCTACAAAGTTTTTGAAAAGTCTTGGAGTGTATCTAGGAGGACACAAACCCTAACTAGTTTAGTTGGGTTTTTGAAAAAATCGTAATCATGTTTCAAGAATATTCCTAGCTAATTGGCTAGAATCTCAACTATTTTAGGCTCTCTGTATTCCAAAGGCAAGGAGTGCTTTTGTAACCAAAATGGTACAAACTTAAGTTGCATCGTTTTAGGGTTAAAATTCAAATACCATAGCTAAGTGAATAAAATCGTTCCCTAAAAGACCAATGAATTAACCCTAATAACCACATCTATTTCCTTTTTTGATGAAAATAGGACAATGAAATTCCATTTCCCTGATCTACATAAAAAACTTGATTTGCCCCATCCCAATCTTGATAAATCAAAATTTTTAAAAGAGAAATTGTGGGAAAAAAATGCCAAAACTTACAAATAAGCACTTTGTCTCATAGATCTTGAGATTGCAAGCAGAGCAGGTCCTCGAGAAAGGTTACAGTAACACATCTCGAATGCCTTTGATTTTAATAATGGGTGTTTGACAATCTTCTCCCTTCCTCTTTTGGCACCCATGCACTCCTTCGCTACTATTGTACATATTGATGCCACTCCCTTAAGCGATCTCTATCAAGATCCTTAACCTTTTCCACCTTTAATGCTTGATTCTTGAAATTTCTTTCAACTCTTATTCAGAACAATATTATTTAGATATGTCATAGGAGGGTCGTTTGATAGTGAGATTTGGCTTTGTCATGCCTCCTAACCATATCGCCACTTCTTTTGAATATTGCTATGATACAAGGCCTTATCGAGAGCAATATTATTAGGAAAATAAAACCTTAGAGGAATATTGTTAGGAAACGTCACTAGATGTGCATTGGGAGAGCCTTCTGAATCAGATCCACAAATATCAAAAGCCTCATGCATTGCTATAGATAGTTGTTTTCTTGGAAACCGGGGTTGCCAATAGCAGGAAGAAATAGGATTTTCTTCAGTATAGCCTTGCTAGTACAAATCTCCATTGTACCCCTAAAAATGACATCAGGAACAATGATGACCACTAAATAAATTTAAATGGTTACCATTGGCTTGTACCAGCCTCTTTCCCAGAGCACTCCACATCTCTCCCATTTCCTTCCAACCTTCCATCAAATCTAACCTCAAGGAGGTTAGGGGTAAAGCCCATTCCTATACCCCAGGTCAACAAGGTAGGAATAGGTAGAATATTTTTTATCCTTACCTTTCCCACTACGAAGCAGAGTCGAACATGTGACCTTGAGGGATGCAAACCCCTAGCCCCAGCCAACTCTGCTACAAGTAATGACTCAAAAAAATCCAACCTAAAGGAGGTTAGGGGTAAAGCCCATTCCTATACCCCAGGTTAGGGAGCAGGAACATGTAGAATATTTTTGACCCTTTCCTTTCCCACTACAAAGCAGAATCGAACCTGTGACCTCAAGGGATGCAAACCCTAAGCCCTATCCAACTCCATTACAAGTGGTGGCTTTAAAAATCTAACCTCAAGGAGGTTAGGAGTAAAGCCCATTCCTATACCCCAGGTTGGTGGAGTAGGAATAGGTAGAATATTTTTGACCCTTTCCTTTCCCACTACGAAGTGGAGCTGAACCTATGACCTTGAGGGATGCAAACCCCAAGGCCCAGCCAACTTTTCTACAAGTGGTTGCTATCTTAAAATCTAACCTCAAGGACGTTAGGGGTAAATCCCATTCCTATACCTTGGGTCAGCAAAGTAGGAATAGGTAGAATATTTTTGACCCTTTTCTTTCCCACTATGAAGCTGAGTCAAACCTGTGACCTTGAGGGATGCAAACCCAAATCCCCAACCAACTCCGCTACAAGTTAAGCCAACCATCATTCAATAAAATAAAGAGGCAATCATTCAATTTTAAAAGTTAAGCCAACCATTGTGGAAGACAAAAGTAGGTTAATTTACTATACTAAATCTTGTTGACAATTGCAACCATGCTTTCTTTTCTTTTATGATTATTTGGGTTATAAGATCATCATTTTATATGTATATATATATATATATATATATCTTTTAAAAACATATTAAACCAAAGAAGAAAAAAACATATTAAACCAAAAAAAAGTGGAAGAAATAATTACATCTTAAAACTAAAGTAAGGAAAAGTTTTATACATCAAATTTGAAGAGAAAAATAAAATTATTTAGTAAGAGTTTCAAGTTTTAAATCTCTTATTGAACTTGAAAAATATGTGACAATAGGAGACTGGGCTAACTTCATACCACTTAAATTTATAAATGTTAAGTTGAATGAATTTAAATTTTTTGATGAAAATATTATAGTAAAACCAAGAGTTAAAGCATATAGTGAGATCCTCAAAAATTATGGGTGATATAGGATCACATCGAAAAGTCAAACCAACAAAGTAGGAAACAAAAAGAACATGTGACCCCCCAAATAAAAAAGAAAAAACTACAAAAGAGAAAGTTTATAGTCCCACAAGGAAAATAAATGTCAATTTATTAGTTTAGTAGAAATAAAAGGATGCCAATATGATTATGCTACAAGGACAAAACCAATGTTTTCATGTAACTTTCATTAGGGATTTAACTAGTTAAACCTAATGTTTGGGTCTAATTCATCAATAACAAACATACAATTGCATGTTTTGTTGACATGCATCATTAAGTGGTGCTTTTAAAAGGCCAATCACACGCCATAAGGAAACATAGTCAATAGTTGTTTGTTGAACACATCAAAATATTACTATTAAAAGTCTTAATTCTATGTGGCTAACCATCATCCACATCATTACTTAATTTGAAAACTTTGAATGTGATTCGTCCCTTAGCCACTAGGTTTGAGATTAAAAATCACCAGGATTTTGGAAAACCTCTACGCTCGGTATCCCAAGTGCTAGGGTTAAAAGCTAAGGCCACCACATGGGGATAATGCCTAATCATTCTCATCCAAACACATCCACCCATAATGGTGTGCAATGTGGAAGTGTTGATTATAGGTAGGGATACAAGCATGCAAGAGGGATAGTTTTGAGAGTTGCAGGTATTGGAACCACATGTTTAGCATGTGTGAAAACACTACAACTATAATTGTACCTCACTTTTAAGAGGCCCACATACTTTAGAAACTTCAATTAAGTTGTTTTACAATTCAATAATAACTATATGGCTTTATGGGTATTTTACCTTTGATTTTACTTTCTCTTGTGTAGGTTGAGGGTTTGAATGTATGGGATGAAAAGAGATTTAAATTGTTTAGGGTAGGAATTCTTTAGATATTTTGTATTCCAACATTGAATAAGTATAAGGGTATATTGTACATTCTATTGTCTACAAGTTTGGATATTCTTATATCTATAATATACACTTGTTTGGGTAAGAAGGTTGGAAGTATGGTAATATTTCCTTATATTTAGTCTTACATATCCTAGGTGTGTAATATTTGAATATTTTCCAAGTGTCCATCTATGTTTTCAATTATTTTAGACACACACACACACACACACACACACACATATATATTATCATTTCCAGTATATGTGTTTTTTTGGGTATGATGGCTTGAATGTAAGAAATTTTGGCTTATATACACGTAGTTGAAGATGTGCAATATTTACAAGTGTCCAATTATTTTAAATATCTAATATTTTATTATTTTGTATTATTTTATTATTTAAATATTAACAAATGTGCATTTATATATTGTAGTAGCCTAAATTGTCACCCCTGACAATTTCACACTACGTGGACACCCTAATTTGCATAAAGACTTAATTATATTGATAATGTGTCCATTCGAGGCTAGATTAGGAAAATATATTAAATTCCTCAGTATCCTAATAAATTTGGGCCTAAAAACCTAGGCAGGGGCTAGGAGCCCTTGACCTAAAGGTTCCCTATTTTAATAATTAATGTTTTAGTCAAATTTTTGTAGTTTTTGGAATTGATTATGTGCAATTTTTTTGAATCAACATTTCGAATCGCACTCAATGATCACATCTATCTTGATGATGGATCCCACTAGTGTGATCCAAAACTTTGATTCTAAAAATGTGTACACAATCAAATCCACAAACTACCAAAATTTGATTACATGGAATGTAGAAATATAATAGCATTAATGTTTTAGTGTCAATCCTTGAAGATTTAAAAAGGATCCCAGGTTATCCTAAAACAAAAAGATCAATTGGGATGCATATATAAACAATTTTTCTTCTCAGTTGAACATTAGAAGCTATTATGATCAATCATGCACTATCAAGCTCTTATGAAGATGTATTGAGTTATCTTCTAGATGCTAGTTACAACAATTTATTGTGTTATGTGGACTAACCTCTTGTAGGTATTCAAGAAATTCAAGCATCCATCAAACAACCTTTGGTGGAAACTTATGGTGTGGACATCACTTTGATAGAGATTTCATACCTAGGGTAACATTATCATTTATTTTTTATTTTGGTCATTAATTATTTATTTGGCCTCTTCCGAACCTAGCGTAAGCCCTCTTTACCATCATTGTTTGTTATTTGTGGAGGTGGACACACCAAAATGGGATTTGACTTAGGAAATCCTCTATACAACACAATCTTTCCCTCTCTTTTTAGGTGTGTAGGTCAATAGAAGACTACAGGAAAACATAGTGCAAATTGTAACCTACCATATGAAGTTTATATATCCTAGAAAGTAGCATTTCTAGTCAAGGGAACCCTCACCATTGACCCCCAAATTTAGGTTTATTTTTTTATAATAGGTGCACAAGTATCTTCCCTTCTTAGATCTATAATTTTTCCATCAATTTTTAGTTTCGTTAGTGCAAAAAATTACATTTTTCAGATCTAGGGTTTATGTCAAATAGGCTAATTAAAATACACATCAAATTCTCCTCTTTGTAACTTGTTGGTTGAAAATTTTTTCTTCTTAAAAATTAACTTAATATGAATCCTTATTGCCCAACATAAAGACAAATAAGCAATGAATAGTTGGAGAGATCACCATTTCATTGGTGATCTTCCTCTAAATTTTATTAAGGTACAACTACCTTGTAAGATAAAGTTTTGATATTTTGGAATTTAAAAAGATGTGTATACTTTTAATCAGAAAGTAGTAGAGGAAAACTAACACATGTTCATAGCCATAATACAAAAGTGATCAAAATAAACCTTCAAAAATATCAACTCAAACACATAGGTAAATCTGAATGATTGTGTATTTGTTGTTGATACTCCAATCTTTGTGTTGAAGTATTAGTAATATTTGTTTCAAGTCTTTTCATATTGGTATCATGGCTATGAACCAATGTTAGTCATGCCTTTTCTTCTTTTTGGTCAAAACATATCCCTAAAAACAAACTATATTATTAGAGGGAGTTGTACCTCATTAAAGTCCAGAGGAAGATTTCCAATGGAATGGTGACTATTTGTTGATAATTTGTCTCCATTTTGGGAAATAAAGAGTCATATTAAATTATTTTTCAAGGAGACAAACTTGTCGACCAATACATGGAAAATGATGAAATAACCAAATAATTAAAAAACATTTAATTAATCTAGGGAAACAGGTTAATTTAATCAAATAATTGAAAATTATTTAATTAACAGTGATGAAAGGGGTGATGAGTGATAATGACAAAAAATGATCAATTACAAGATTTTGTGATGCATGATGATGATGGGAAATGATGAATTAGAAGAATGTGTTAGACAATTTTAGGTTTCTATATTATCTAAGTGGTGACATATTCTAGTGTGGGTATCTAAGTGGTGGCATAGAGTTGCCACCACATCTATGATTGAAAAGATTATGAATCTTGACAATTCATAATCATTTGAAAGAACTTTATCGATTAAGTTAGTAATTGTTGTAAGGAAAAATAGTAATAACTTAGTAATTATTGTAACGAAAAATAATAGTAACTTAGGAATTACATTGTAAAGAAAAATAATAGTAACTAAGGAGATATTATTATAGAAAACTATATAAAGGATGGTCCCACTCATTTCACATTCTCCTCCAAAAGTTGTTGACTAAGATCCATAATTGAGATAGTAAACATTTGTCCAATCCATTTACATTTCCCTACCACCCATGTCATACATCAAACTTAGATTTCAACCACTTTAATGCATGTTGGATGCCCTTACTCTCATCCCCATTTTCCCACGTCATGCCATTCCTCTTTTAATATTTTTATCATCCTCTCAATATTAACTACTCTTATTTATTGATAGAAGCCTACTCTAAGAATGTGAAAAAAACTTATCCATCTAAAACATGACCTTTCACACTCATCCATCTAAAATGACCTTACTTTTGGTTTTTAAAGGATATTTGGAAACCTTTATCAAAATCATGTGTATACTTTATAAAAGAGAAAATATATATTTCGTATAAACAATCCTATTATTGATTCCACAAAAGATTTCTCACATACTATCTATTATTAAATTAGTGTTTTCATTTAATTATTGTCAACACTAACTTAAACTCCTGCTTTTAACTCTTACTTTTGACAAAATCTCATAACAATATTGGTTGCCATTGTGGTATATAGTTGTCACCACATCTATGATTTGAAATATTATGAATCTTGATAGTTCATAATCATTTGAAAGAACGTGTTTGATTAAGTTGGTAATTGTTGTTAAAAAAAAAATGTAGTAATTGAGGAGCAATTATTATAGAAGACAATATAGAGGATGGTCCTACTTATTTCACATTCTCCTCCAAAAATCATTGACCAAGATCCATAATTTTAATTGAACTTTTTTCCAATCCATTTATAGTTCCCTACCACCCATGTCATATATCAAATCTTTTTCAATCTCTTAAATGCATTGATGGATACCCTTACTATATTCCAATTCATAATCATTTGAAAGGAACTTGATCGATTCAATTAGTGATTGTTGTAAAAAAAATGGTAACTGAGAAGCATTTATTATAGAATACAACATAGAGGATGGTTCTACACATTTCACATTCTCCTCCAAAAATCGTTGACCAAGATCCATAATTTCTATTAAACATTTGTCCAATTCATCGACAATTCTCTACCACCCATGTCATGCATCAAACTTCTTTGATGGATTCCCTTACTCTCATCCCCATTTTCCCACGTCATGCCATTCCTCTTTTAATATTTTTATCATCCCCTCAATTTTAACTAATCTTATTTATTGATATAAGTCTACTCTAAGAATCTAAAAAAACTCATCCATCTAAAATGACCTTAGTTTTGTTTTTTTAAATGATATTTGAAAACCAATATCAAAATTATGTGCATACTTTATAGAAGAGAAAATATATATTTTTCTATAAACAATCCTATTATTGATTCCACATAATATTTCTCATACTATCTATTATTAAATTAGTGTTTTCATTTAATTATTGTCAACACTATAACTAGGCATTGTCTATCCAACATACACAATGCACTTGTTCGTGTCTTTCAAATTGACAGTCCGTTGACAACCCTTGTCATTGTTGCTAACAAATTTTTATATTTGTAAGACCTCTGTTGGGAAAAACAATTTAAGAAAGTTTGAAATTTAATTTGCAAGAGTTTGAAATTTAATTTTCCAGTGGAGGTCTGACAAATACAAAAATTTGTTAGCAGTAATGATAGGGGTTGTCAGTGGACTGCCAATCTGACAGACACAGATGGGTGCATTGTGTATGTTGGATAGATAGTGCCTTTTCTCAGTAGAGGTTTGAAAAATACGAAAATTTATTAGCAACAATTGTTGGGTTCAGTGAAGCCCAAATTAGCATGTTTCCTTCATAATTGGAAATAGTTTCTTTCTTTTGTTTAACTTCTATTGGCATGTGTTTCCTAATTTAGAAGTTGTCTATTTCAAATGGATTTTTCTATTAATTGGTTGGAGATTGATTTATAATTAAGTTGTTGGCTGAATGTAATTCAATTCAAAACTTGATAATAAGAGAGATAATCCTTGAGTGTGGACATAGCCATCAAATTGATGGTGAACCATGATAAATCTGGTGTTTATATTTTTGTGATTGATTTTTAATCTTTTATTTTCTGCAATTTATTTTTCATTTGATTCTACAAATTATATTCAACAATTGGTATCAGAGTAGGTTGGAGAAATTTGGTGCAGGAAATTGTGAAGAACTTCTGTAGCCATGGAATATGCAGACAAGTGGAAAATAGAAAAGTTTGCGGGACAAAATTTTGGCCTATGGAAAGTGCAAATGGAATCCCTTCTCATCAAGCAAGATCTTTCGAATGCATTGGCTAGAAAAGCCAAAGGGCAAGGCTCTTTATCTGATGAAGAATGGGAGAAGTTGGACAAAAAGGCAAGAGCTACAATTTTCCTTTCATTGTCCAGTAATGTTTTATTTAATGTTTCTATAGAGAAGACTACACAAGAGTTGTGGGACAAATTGTCTTCAATGTATGAAATGGCATCTGCTTCCAATAAAGTATTTATTATGAAAAAGCTGTATAATTTAAAAATGCGAGGAGGGGTTATGTCAAATCATTTGAATGAATTTAATACATTAGTTACCCAACTAATTTATGTAGGAATAAATTTGGATGATGAGATCAAAGCTATTTTATTACTGTGTTCTTTACCCAATAGTTGGGAAGGTGTTGTGATGGCAGTGAGCACCTCTGTGGCTTCCAAAAGCAAGTTGAAATTTGATGATGTTGTAGCCACTCTTTTGAGTGAAGATATGCAGAGAAAAAATTAGGAACCTTCGTCTGGTGAGGCATTAACGGCTGCAAGTATTGGTAATAGAGGTAGAAGTAAAGAAATAGGAAAATATAATAATTGTAGGAGGTCAAAATCTAGATCGTAGTCAAGAGGAAAAATAGGTGCTTGTTGGTTTTGTGGCAAGCCAGGCCACACAAAGAAAAATTGCTGGAATTATAAGAAGGCACAGGACATAGTCATCAAAAATCAAGCAAACACTGTAGGTGAAAAGGATGACAGTGTTTTGATCTTGGCTATTGGAGAAACAACTGCAGACTCTTGGGTACTTGACTCTGGAGCTTCTTTCCATGCTACTTCATGCAGGCAAGCTTTTGCAAATTTTAAAGAAGGTGCTTTCAATAAGGTTTTTCTTGGTGACAATAAGGAGTGTGAAATTATTGGTAAGGGTGATATAGTTTTAAATTTAAAAAATGGCAGTCAATGGATTTTAAAGGATGTGAGATATGTTCCTTTATTGAAAATAAATTTAATTTCTATAAGTCAATTAATTGCTTCTGGGTGTGATGTTAAATTCTCTTTAGAAAATTGGCAAGTAACAAAAGGGGTTTTAGTGCTTGAAAGGGGAAAGAAGTTGGGTAATCTTTATATTTAAAAATGCCATGGTGAAGTGGGAGCTACCATGACAGTCATGGACAACAATTCAGAAATTTGGCATAAGAGGCTCGGTCACATGAGCAAGAAAGGGCTTGAAGTAATGCTTCAATGAGATCAACTTCCCGGCTTGCAATTGGTGGATTTGTAGTTTTGTGAGCATTTCCTTTATGGAAAACAAAGTCGAGCCAACTTCTTGAGGACAGGCCATGATTAGAAAACTACTCGTTTGGAACTTGTACATTTAGACATTTTTGGTCCCACTGAGATAACTTCATTTGGTGGTGCAAATTACTTTGTCACTTTTCTTGATGATTATACTCAAAAAGTTTGGATTTACATGTCAAATAAGAAATCAAAGTTTTTTCAAAATTTTAAATTTTGAAAGCTCTTGTTGAAAATCAAATAGGGCATAAAATTAAATGTCTAAAAACTAATAATGGAGGAGAGTTTTGCTCCTTGGAGTTTGATAATTTCTGTGCAAAAAATGGCATTCATAGAATCAAGGTGGTCCCATTCACCCCTCAAGAAAACAAAGCAGCTGAGCGGTTGAATTGGACAATTTTAGAGAGAGCTCGTATGCTCTCCAATGCTAGTTTGAGAAAAGAGTTTTGGGTAGAGGCGTGCAACATTGCAGTCTATTTGATAAATCATGCCCCGTCATCTCATTTGGATTTTGACATTCCTGAGGAGTGATGGCTTGGGAAGAGAATTTAATATCATCATTTGCGGGTGTTTGGCTGTGAAGTGTTCGTGCATATTCCCAAAGAGCAACGAAGAAAGCTTGATTTTAAATTAAAAAGGTGCATTTTTCTGGGCTATGGAGAAGATCAATTTGGTTTTAGGTTGTGGAATCTTGTTGCCAAAATGATCATTCACAGTCGGGATGTTGTCTTCAATGAGAAAAAAATCCCAGGTTTGCAGCCTCTGGACAAATCTTTAGATGAATTTTTTGAAGTTGATTTATTTGAAAATGGTCATGTTAAGAAAACTTATGTTTCTTTCTCCCAACCTTTAGGTATTTCTTCAAATTCTTTGCCTTCAAATGTTACTATGTCATCCACTATGTTGTCTCCTATTGTTAGCACACAACTTATACTAAGCAGTTTGAAGCTTCCAATAGTCACTGCACAACCCATTTTAGGTGAAATGCAACCTATTAATAATCCACCCCTTCCTTTATTATTTGATTCCTATCCTCCACAAAATGTAACGTAGCCTTCATATGCTCATACACTGCCCTCATTATTACATTCATAGTCTTTGATAAAGGCATCAGTGCCCACTTCTTTGTCTATGCAACAAGAGACAAATTCATCATTGCCTTCTAATTTCAATTCGCAGCTACCTCTAACACCCACGTAGACTTCTCTTTTTAATTCGCAGTGCCTTGTAGAGCATTTGCAGCCTCCTTTAGTCAATTCCCTTCTTGCATTAACTCATTCATAACCCTCAAACCCTATATCGTTGCCTTCACATATCAATGCGCAACCTATAATATTCAATTCATAGCCTGCTTTACATCAGGCACAGTCCTTGTTTGATATTATGCTACCCTCTACTGATAATATGCCTTCCTTAATAAATTTGTTGCCTCCAATTTTAAATTCGCAGTCGCAAGTGGGAGTTGGTGTTGGACAGAGTATTAGCGGAATATAGGGGCAGACATTTAGTGGAAATGTGCAAGAACAAGGGAGTATTGAAATACAGGGCAGTGGTGCTAATTTATAGAATAATGCACAAAATGTAGAGACATAGGGAAATTTGTAATCAACAATTGGTTCTCAATTGAGGAGATCAACTCGGATGAGGAAAATCCCAAAGAAATTTGATGATTTTCAGTTGAATTTATTAGCTAATTATGATTATGATTTGTTGCTTTGTGGTGAGGCAGAGCCAAAAACTTTCAAAAAAGCTTGTAAAGATGCAAATTCGGTCAAATGGATGGAGGCAATGGATGAAGAAATGGAGTCTTTGCATGCAAATGACACTTGGGATTTGGTTCCTCTTCCGCCAAATCAGAAACCACTGAAGAATAAATGGGTGTATCATGTGAAAGAGGAAGAGGGAGGTCATAATCGTTACAAAGCTAGATTAGTTGTGAAGGGATTTGCTCAAGAAAAAGGCATTGATTTCAATGAAATATTTTCACTAGTTGTGCGAATGCAGACTATTAGAGTAGTGTTAGGCTTGGAAACCATTTGGGATCTTGAACTTGAGCAATTAGATGTCAAAGTTGCTTTTCTTCATGGAGATATTGAAGAGGAATTATACATAGAGCAACCTGAAGGTTTTGCAAAATCGGGTCAAGAGAATTTATATTGCGGATTGAAGCAGAATTTGTATGGGCTCAAGCAAGCCCCCAGGAAATGGTATTTAAAATTTGATAGCTTCATGACTCATCAACAATTTATTCATTGTGATTCAGACCCGTGTGTTTATTACAAGAAGCTTCCAAATGGTGAGTTTGTCATTTTATTAATTTATGTTGATGATATGTTGGTTGCTAGGAATAGTGTGAGGATAGTTCATGAGTTGAAACAATAGTTATCTCAAATATTTTCCATGAAGGATTTAGGGGCAGCAAAGAGGATTCTTGGGATGAATATAATCAGGGATAGAAAAATGAGAGAACTTAGATTATCTCAAGAAAAATATATTCTTAAAATCTTATATAGATTCAATATGAAGAATGCCAAATCCGTGAGTACTCCTTTGGCTGATCATTTTCGGTTATCCTCAACTATGTGTCCAAAAATAGAAGAAGAAAAAGAATACATGAAACGTGTTCCATATTCATCAGTAGTTGGCAGTTTAATGTATGCCATAACTTGTACTCATTCGGATATTGCTCAGGCACTAGTAGTAGTGAGCAGATTTATGAGTAATCCAGGTAAACAACTTTGGTAGGCAGTACAATGGATATTCAGGTATTTGAAAGGTACATCTGATCGTGGTTTATGTTTTGGTGGTAAGGACATTCATCTACGAGGTTATGTTGATTTAGATATGGCTGGAGATCTGGATAAACAACGTTCTACTACCGGTTATGTGTTCACTTTTGTAGAGGCAAAGATCAGTTGGGTTTCTTGGTTGCAACAAGTGGTCGCACTTTCTTCTATAGAAGTAGAATATATTGCTCTTTCTAAAGGGGCAAAGGAAATGATTTAGTTGCAAAGGTTGTTAGGTGATTTAAGGTTTCAGCAATCAGTTTTTACTCTCTTTTGAGATAGCAATAGCACTATTCACTTGTCCACGAATTCAACATTTCACAATCAGACAGAGCATATAGAGTTGCGATATCATTTCATTCGCCATTGTATTGAAGAAGGTAAGTTGCAGGTGGCGAAAATTGACACAAAGTTAAATCCAGCTGACATGTTGACAAAGGTAGTTCTGAGAGAGAAGTTCGAATTCTGTAGAGCTTCTCTCAGGCTTGTGCAACTTTGCCATTAAATCTACAGCGGTGGGATATCTTTGAGCAGCAATTTGGTCTTCAAATGGGAGATTGTTGGGTTCAGTGAAGCCCAAATTAGCATGTTTCCTTCATAATTCAAAATATTTTCTTTCTTTTGTTTAACTTCTATTGGCATGTGTTTGCCAATTTAGAAGTTTTTTATTTCGAATGAATTTTTCTATTAATTGGCTAGAGACTAATTTATAATTAAGCTGTTGGCTTAATGTAATTCAATTCAGAACTTGATAATAAGAGAGATAATCCCTGAGTGTGGACGTAGCCATCAAATTGATGGTGAACCACGATAAATCTGGTGTTCATATTTTTGTGATTGATTTTAATCTTTTATTTTTTGTAATTTATTTTTCATTTGATTCTACAAATTATATTCAACAACAATGACAGGGGCTATTAGTGGACTGTCAGTCTGACAAACCCAGATGGGTGCATTGTGTATGTTGGATAGATAGTGCCGACTATTGGTATGCAAGAAAAGATTAAATGATACTTAAATGATGCAAAATTGTCACCCAAGATATCAATATAATTGTGCTTCAATATTCAACTTTCCCAGTCCTAGTGTTAGAAATTATTGCAACCAATTGTTGACTTAGTAGGCAATGAACTATATGGCAAGAAACAAATCATACATTGAAAAGAAAATGAATTCAAAAAATGTCATGGACTATTAAAAATAATCACCATCAAATAATAATTGAATTCAAAAAAATGTAATGGATTGCAAAAAATTAATCACCATCAAATAGCGAAAACCATTTCTATGGTAGCTACTAGTTACGAAAAAGGCTTGAATATCAAGAAAAACTACCTCATATAATTTTCATTAATCTTGAAAGTTATAAGGCAAGAGGACTTAAATAAGAATTTAACCAAAATTACAACAAAAATAATGTCTTGAGGATATGAGCATAAACAATCACCAAGCAATGATTTACAACTAACCTGAATAATGATCTATGAGCTTGAAAACCATTTGTCAAATATCTCTAATAGACAAGTATGACAAGACTCCACAATAAGATAAATAAAAATGATTTTAAAATTAAATAGAATTTGTGAGAATAGTGATCACAAAAATAGCTAAAGATTGTAGGTTCATGTCCCGCCATGGTTACCAAAATGTAACTACAAAATTTAAAAATGAAAGAGGAACAAATGCAAGAAAATCGATTTATGATTTTAAATCAATAGAAACTTCAATTTGAGTCGATGATTGTTTTTTTAAATAGTCAGCTATAAATTATTAGATACAATTTATGTGGTGAAATAGATGTTCTTAGTAGATTTAGATTATAGTTAGTTATATAGATGTTCTAGAATTTTAATAGTATGTATCTGTGTATCATGTATATGTTTTTTTTTGGAAGTTTTGAAGCTATATTTATATTTTTTTGGCTAGGAAGATAGATGGTTTGGATTTGAAGATCAATTTAGTGGAGATTGGTTGAGAGTGTTTTCATTAGCTTTAGGAATGCTCATTATTTAATTTGTTCAAAATAAAGGGACAAGGTTGCATTAAATAGCAAGAGCTACAAAGCAACAAAGTTCCTGCCAGAAAATTTTAGAAAAGTTTTGTTTGTATTTGTTGTGTTTGTTATGTTTTGGTCAAGATAAAGTAGTTGTCACCTAAATTTAGGAATTTTTTCATTGATAGAGTCAAATTTTTCTTCCATTAGAAAATGACCCTTATAACAAAATAATTTTGTTCACTTCAAAATTCTGAGATGCTCTGGTTGTGCTTTTAGGCCATGAAGAAAGTACAATTTACATGTTGCTAGCATTATGTAAATATTAATGAGTTCAAATATTTCCTTAACCATTCCACATATATGATAAAAAACTCTCTTTAAAAAATAAAAGATCTTTAGAACTTTCATTGTACATAGAGTCATGTATAACCAACCTGCTTAAATGTTATAATTTTCTGCACAAATGAAAATGAAAGCATATAGTCCTAAGTCCTCTTATAGGTGCCTAATGTCTCCAAAAATACCTTACGATAGAAAATGATCTTTTTATTCCATTCAGTAATAGATAACTCATTTATAAGCCTCATAAAACTTATAATGTGAAGTGTATTGCAAAAGGCTTGGATCAAACATCAGAAATCTCAATTGAACCCATATGCCTGTTTTGCTAATTGTAGAGTAGTGGAAAGAAGCATTGCAATAGTCATTAGACCAAGACCACAAGGTAGAGGATTAATTGTTGAATCTATTCTTGAAGCCTCTTCATATGTAGGAAACATGACCAACTAATTGGTATTCTTTTCTAGCACTATGATCTTGCAAAAATGGAAGCAATAGTTTTAATTTGCTATGTATTAACCATATTTTACTTACAAACATTTTTTGAAAAAGGTAGTTAGAACCTGTGCCATACCTATGCTGCATTTAGGCCAAGATCAATTAGTACTGCACCAGGTTTTAGCCAATCACCACGAACCAAATTTGGCACACCTACTACAACAACAAGAATATCTGCTTCATGAGTAAAATTTCTAGTAAATTCTTTTTGTTTTGAGTAGCTATGGTCTACCTAATTTTTGTGGAAACATGGTTTAAAACTTTAAATTAATACTTAAGTAAAGATTGTCTACTATGTTTCAAATTTTAGAGCTATTCAATAGAATATGGCCCATATTCTGACATGTCAAACAATTTTTTAAGAAGAGAAAATGCAATTCACCCTTAATCAATGTGTATTTATTTACAGACTAAACATCTGTACTTATAAATTTATAGATATGTATTTTTCCAGATCCTTTTTTAGTTGAAAATAAAGATTATGATATTTCTTGTAGAGTATGTAAAAAGTGATTTATGAAAATTCAGATCTACCCATTTTGTCTGACAAATTTGTTTTTAAGACATTTAATTGTTATCGTTGTTGTCCCTTACCTTCAAAATAATGTGTAAGCTGAAAGTCTAGCACAAATAATTCTCAAGCAATTTAAGTTTTTTAGTATTTTAAATAACCATATAAAATTTAAAATTATCCTTTGTAGCTCAAAAATTGATGCTACTCTTTGGATTGCAAATATTTTACCCCTAAAGAACCCGCTCTTCATGTAAGAATTTTTACTCAATATTGTGGTTGACACATCAGATACTTCAACCATAATGATTCAAGAAATTGATGATTCAAATTATTTTATTCCTTTCAAGGTGACCACACAATGCTCATGCATTTCTAGGATAGTACAGTTATAAGCCTACCGTTTAGAATCACAATTTCATACTACAAACTCATCACTATTTCAAAGGTGTGTTGGTTCATTATGCTTCTCTGGCAGTAAACCGTCCAAAGATTGTTAATATTTGTTGCTTAAAGAAAACTAAGTAATTGCAAAATTAAAATGACTGAAATAGTACTACTATTTGCAGCCTTACAATGCAACAATCTACAAATTACAAAGTATTACAATTGTCAATCGATGCAATAGCTATAAGATTGTTTCTCCAACATTAAAGACTCAACAACATTAAAAATGCAACCCAAAATCTAAACTTCTACAAGTCTTATATGACAGACCAACAAACTAAAAATGCAAAATAGCAACTCCTAAATCCACTAAAATGCTCACAACTGACACAATACTTCATCAAATGACCTGAAACTGAATGCAAATGATCCCTAGGAAGATGGCACCCAAAATAAAACTGAGAAGCTGCAATAAACTGAAGCTATTTATTTTTCTAAAGATTTCTAAGACTTCCCAGGCAAAATACAACCTGGTAAAGGGGTGATCTACAAGATAAAATCAATGACTCCACAGAAAATTCCAAAAACTTGCACAAAGGGGCACCCAAAATGGTAGAAAACATGTATCAAATACCTAGAACCAAGTAAAATCATACAATGACCTATGAGCCTAAAACACCTACAACCAACACTCAAACCAACAAAACAATAAACTAAAAAAGTACTCCAAAACATTATAAAACTACAAGTAACATCTCCGCAATAAGCTCCATCTATTCTTCTATATAAAGAACAGTCTCACACTTGATTAGTTGCTATCTCTCAAGCAAGAAACAAAGCTAACACACTAGGAGGTATGCATTCCTCAAAGCACTCACTCACCATTTCAAAAACATAATGATGTATTTTTCTCATGGATGGAGGAACATCAATGTCTAAGTTAAACAATTAATGTGAAATAGAGCACTTTAGTACAATGAGCAACTAAAGAATCCTTAATGCCCTATTAATATTACATACTATTAATATAGTATGTAACATTAATAGATGCCAAATATACTGTTATGCATTCGTCTATATACTATTATGCGTAGAGTTATGCCATATATTTTGTAACATATGGTGCCGAAATGGTGAGTGAGTGAATCCTTGAAGAATAATAATATTCAATACATGAGGCATCTATTAGGCCCCACTACATTAATGTTAGAGATTATCTGCCAACTATTGTAACAATACTATATAGTTGTATTTTTAGTGTTGGCATCCACCCTTCCAGTCCCCTTTTCAAAACAACTTAAGTTATAATATTAGGGCAAGGGGGGCATACTATTAAAATATAACCTTAGCACTTAAATAATTCAATATCCATCAATAATTTTTCCATGAAGCCAAAATCAACATTACCAACTGAACTGGCAGAAAAGGAAAGCCAAATGTGTTGATGCCGACATGACCACTATATTAAATATAATCCAAATAGATGTGTTGGTCCCTAAATGTGTACACTAAATGTGTTACATTTAATATATTTAAATCTACTAAGAACATCTATTTCACCTTTAGTGCACTATAATCTAAATCTACTAAGAACATCTATATAACTAACTATAATCCAAATCTACTAAGAACATCTAGGGAATGAGTGCACTAAATGCGTTACATATCCATCAACATTTTATTTGGATGATCAGACAAACTTCAGGAAATTGTAGATATAAAGAGAAAGATTAAATAAAAGCTAAATGAGATACACTCTTGACAATCTTTGTTTGGGATTTTCACTATTATTTGGTTTTGTGTTATATTCTTTTACAAATTGGAAGTTTTATTGTTATGATCAGTTGGAATAGAATCTACAAGAAATGCATAAATATATTGTCTTGTGTAAGAATCCTACAAATAGAAATAATAATTTGCTGATAAATCACAAGAGAACTCTTTGCAGTCAAACACAAATCTCCAAATTTTACAGACATATCTAGTAATTATCGCCAATGAATCAGAACAGTAGTATCAATCTCAGTTCAATGATATATGTCAATATCAGATTTAGAATTAACAATAAATTCTAGATACTCCACACTGGGCACTGAAACAAATTGAAAAGTTTTCTTTATTTGCATCTTCTCCATAAACTCATCTATCTTGTAAGTTAGGAAACATCCACAAACTGTATGTACTATCTTGTGCTGCTAGAATTGGTAGTCATGTAAATTTTTGTAACATATTGGCTAGTATAAGTTCTGTACTAAGGGCCTCTGCCATTTTGATGGAAAAAATACATGATAATGGGTCTCTTTAACTTAATCCCCTACTTGGTGAAGAAGACCCTATTGGGGATGATTAATCGAATTGAAAAAGAAGACAATTCATTATGCAATTAGTACTCTCCTGGTTGAAGTTGACAAGAGGTATATGCAGTATAGAAGTTGCCAAGTCAACTTATCAAAGGCTTTGGACATATCCATTTTGATAATCATTCTAGAATAACAGTCAAATTTTGAGAGATTGAATGGTTCTCCAGGTGTAGGTGGATTTACAAGGTGTACTTTACTCTAAGCATTCTCATGAGGTCAAACACAATGATAAAAAATATGAACAATATATATATATATATAGAGAGAGAGAGAGAGAGAGAAATAAATGCCTTGTGGGCTTCGAAATGGGGTATTTTAAACCAAATTGGCATCTAGCATGGCCATGACTTAAAAATTAACCAATATTATTATACCCTTATTGTACCCTACCCTTTATTGAACCCTAATTTAAGCCAAACCCTACCACTTACCATAGCCCTAACCTTAGATCCAAGTTTTATTCTAGATTAATAATTTTAATCCTAACTTAGCATTAACCCTAACCCTAATTAAATAGTAATCATAACCCTATTTGAACCTCAATCTAAATGAACCCTAACCCTAACCCTAATTGAACCATAAACCTAACTCTAATTAAACCTTAATTGTAAACTTAACTAAAATAAGCCTAATTGAACCCTAACCCTGACTCTAATTGAACAAGGTTAAATTGGGGTTCAATTAGCATTCTAGTTAAACCCCAATTGTAAGATTAACCAAAATAAGCCTAACTAAACTCTAAATGTAACTTGAACTTGACCCTAATCATAACACTAATTGAATGCTATCCCTAACCAAGTAACTGAACCCTAATTCCAACCATAAACCTACTTGAACCCTAACCCTAACTCTTATTGAACCTTATTGTTATGGTTCAATTAGGGTTTAATTAGCATTCTAGGATGGAGATTAAGGTGAGGTTAGGGTTAGATTGTGAATATCTTACTATTAGCTTATAAATTTGACCCTAACTATAATCATAATTGAATCCTAACCCTAACCCTAATTAAACCCTAACACTAACCATAATTAAATTCTCACTCTAACCCTAACCGTAATTAAATCCTATTGTTAGGGTTGAATTAGGGTTAGGTTTAGGGTTCAATTAGAGTTCTAGTATAAATCTTGGGGTTAAGGTTATTTATTTCTTGATATTAGTTTATAAATTTAACATTAACATAAATATATTAAACAAAGAAAAGTTAGTATATATTTTTATTGGTATGCCAAATTAAGTACTATTAGAGTTAGAATTATTAATGTCTTAACATTAGTTTATAAATTGGGCATTAATGAAAACTATTACAAACAAAAATAAGTATTTTAACCTAGAATTCTATTTGTATGTGAAATGAAGTATTATTAGAGTTAGAATTATTAATCATAAAAAATAATTAATGAAATCACAACAATATTTGTAAAGCTTAGAATTAATTATAAAATTAAACTAAATTTTAATTTCTAAAATTTATAAAGTATTTATTATCTAGTTTTGAAAATAATCATTTAAATTATAGTAATTATCTACTACAAATAAATTAAATTAAAACTAAATTTTATTTTTAAAATAATTCAACAATTATTAATTATAATTTTAGAATAAATTAAGAATATATATATATATATAATTTTTCTAAAATTATAATTAATTTCTTTGCATCCAAATTATTTTATTTTCTAAAATTACATTAAATTCTAACTTCAAAAAAATCAAAAATTATTTTGCATGCCTACTTTTGTATTTTTGGTTCAATTAGGTATATTTGTTCTTTAAATTTGAATAACCAATCATAGAGTAAATTAATAATCAAGTCACCACAATGTGTGTGTATTACAAAAAAAAGTATTTAAATCTACAATTCTATTTCTATGTGAAATGAAGTATTATTAGGGCAAAAATTATTAATCATATAAAAAAATTAAATCAATAATCAAATCAACACAATATTTGCAAAACTTAAACTTCATTTTAAAATTAAACTAAATTCTATTTTCTAAAATTCATAAAATATTTATTATTTAATTATTAAATTCAT
This sequence comes from Sequoia sempervirens, assembly GCA_007258455.2. Classification (NCBI taxonomy): domain Eukaryota; kingdom Viridiplantae; phylum Streptophyta; class Pinopsida; order Cupressales; family Cupressaceae; genus Sequoia; species Sequoia sempervirens. The sequence continues at coordinate 397,650,219 of VDFB02000017.1, read as the reverse complement.
AATTAATTAAATTATAATGATTATGTAATATAAATTAATTAAATATTAAATAGAAGTACATGTTCCTTTTAAATAATTCAACAATCAAAGACTTTAATTTAAATTTAAAAGTATTCTTTATATTGTATTTTTTTTCATTTTTACATACAAACTTTTTATATTGTAAAATTAAACTAAATTCTAATTTTAAAAAATATAAAATATTTGAAGTTGATAAGTTTTAAATTTATTAATTATGATGATATCCAAAAACTAAAAAGATTCAAAATAACGAAATAGATTAATTATTTTTTAAAATAAAGTTCGACAAATGAATGCCCCTTACTCAAAAAAAATATTAAGCACAATTCACGGTCAAGATTCCTTATACTAATTAAAAATTAATAATTTCTAGTTTTAATTTTGTCATAATTTTTGCTTTTTGGATGTTCAAGCATTAATGGCAAAAAAAAACCTAAAAAAAAGTCAAAAATTTGCAAAATAAAAATGTTATGTTCCATTCCATAAAATCCACCCTTATCACCTAAATTTTTTAGGCAATGATATTCAAGAAAAGTAATTTTGAAAATTAGAAAAGTTAAAAAACATGCATTTAACTTGAGAAAAAACTTCAAATATAATGTATAAAGGAAAATAATCAATTTTGATTGGTTGAAATTCAGAACATTAATCACTAGTTAGGATTTGGCGATGCCTATAACTTTCCATGGCAGGAACTAAAAATAGTAATTTTTTACAATCATAAAATGAAGTGGAATTTAATTGGCAATGTGGGATGGAAAGTAGACTAATTAGTTAGTGATATGAGGAAATACGAACTAATTAAATAAATAATAGAATTATTTAATTAGCTAGTGATATGAGGGAATATGAACTAATTAATTAAATAATAGAATTATTTAATTATCTAGTTACATGACAATAGATAAACGTGCCAGCTTAGTTTATTTAACTCATTACCAAAGAGGATGATGTGGTTAGGAAGGTGTTAACATGGTAAAGTGTCAATTTAGGATCATTAGCATTATGATGAATATAAACATGGTATGATGAGTGATGGTAAATAGGTAAAATTTAGGTGTCTATAGAAACATACAAGTTAAATTAAAGAATATATCTACTTCTTAAAGTCATAAAAGCATGTTTAGTTATTCCACAATCAATACTAGCAAACCAATCAAACTCCTATTCTATCGATTAAGACATATGAACAATCAAATGCATATCCACATTGATCGAAAATTGACTGTGATTCAAAATGACTATTGATTGTGTGATTCAAATATTTTATTGACATTTGGATGAATTTGAGTCATGTCATGAGCATGCAACACTATTGCATTGTCAAAAATAATGGTAAAATGTAATCAAAGATAAAAGATTTTTGTACATCCTTGTTCCTCTCAAAATTCCATCCAATCTTTAAAAAATAGCATCATGTTTCAAGTTCACATGGAAAATATATGGCTCCAAGAAATTGTTGAAGACCATAGCAATTGCTACTAAAGTACAGAAATAGTTGTTGCCAAAGTTGCACAATTTTCTAGCAAAATGGTTTTGGTAGGATTTAATTCATTTAAATTATTTTTGAGTCTTTTTGGAAGTTTGTTTAAGGTTTTTAATCATCCTCAGTGGCACATAAATGTATTACAACCATCTAAATCTTAACAGCACCATCATAAATGACAAAAAATCACCGTGTTTAATCAAAAATACCCAAAAAAGTATCTTTTGAAATTCCAAAAATTGTGATCTTTGGTTTTTGGCATTTGATCTTTTGGAGTCTAATTATGGGGAGGCTAAAAAAAAATTAGATCCTATCTCCATATGGAAAATACTTATATATTAGTTTTATTTTACTTCTTTGGTAGTTGACATAATTAGTTTCTCAGATGCAAGCAGTATTTTTTCATAGTTGACAACGGTTGGAAGTTCTCAACAATCATTGGTCATTTTATATACTTCTATTATATATGAGAAAGGGGACCATATGTTTGGGGATTCATTGAACTATTTTGTATAAGCATATGAATGAAATACATTGAGATAGCTTTATGCAATTATTGGTTTGAGTTTTTTGTAGGTTTGATATTTACTTGTCTTGTTTACTTGGTTATATTCTAAGTATACTAAATTAGGTACTAAACATTTGTGTCATTGCCTACAAGAAGTTGGGTTCAAAATGAAGTCGGGTTGGAGAAAATGGTCATATAAATGGGGTAGCCAACAAAATAACTAGTCCAATATAACAAAGAAAGAGATGATGACCTTACACAAGGTCTCATAAATTTTTGGGGCACATCCATCAAGGAACATGTACAAAGGGAAGTTGTGAGAAGGAAAATACCATAAAATGCAATTTTGGATAACTTGCAAATAAACAAAGAAGTAGATCATTTATTGAGCCATCTTCCAAGACTCATTGCATTATGTTTCATAATTTTACAAGATTTGTGTGTAAAAAAGAACAAGAACAATTTTCTCAACAAATAATCTAATGCTACAACTTGAAAGGAATCAACGAGAAGAACATAGCATTGACCAACAATGTACTTCTCATAATTAGTGGTATTTCATCCAAACAAGGATGGGGAAAAATTACAAAGTGGTCATAAGCCATTATAACTAAATGTTAGATGATCCTTGAGAATAAGGGAACAAAGGGAGTGAATAAGAAGATTGAGGGGAATACTTGAAGAAACCGAAGGGTTATTAATTGAAAATCCAAGTTCATCCCAAGAACAAAGTAAAAGCTAAAGCATCAGTAGGAGTCGTAGTCAAGAAGAGAAAAATACTTTCATGACAAGAGAATAAACAAAGATAGAGTGAGAGGAAATAACAATGCATTTATTGCTCCTCAACAAAGCGTATGTGAATCTCATCAACCAAAATGAGAAATCGTCAGTACAATCATTGCTAGATGAAGAAGAGTGGGAGGGAGATTCGATGGACTCACTAAAAAAATGTACAAGAAAAATATCTACTACATTGAAGAATTGCTACTTACAAAAGAGTTGATAATTGGAGGATTTAAGCCTAAAACTCTAGGACAAAGGAAGCATAAGAAATATTTTAAGAGAAAATCAAGTGTGTGGAATGCTAAGACAGGACAAGTAGAGTATTATTACATGGATGAGAGTATAAGAGAAGTGCAAGAACATACAAATACAAATAAAAACTCTCTATCCAAGTTCTAGTCACAAAGGTTGCATCAAGGAAGAAGGATGGTGACTCCCCCATCAAGTTTGAACATGGAGAGCCAAAAAAACCTAAAATTTATATGTAAAGGATCAAAGAATCATGTATGAAATTGTAAAACTTGCAAAATAATTTGGATATCCAATGGGTAGGATGATAGATCATATTAGTTAAGATAATTTACAACAAGTCTAAAGGGAATAATAATAGATTGCTACAGAAATATTGAAGCAACCTCCAAAGCTACATGGGAGAATCATTCAAAGAAGAATTCAAACATCTTCAAGATTACAATGAGATTTCCATGGAAATATACAATATGAAGCAAGAGAAGCATGCAAATGTGAGAACTTACAATCATAGGCTCAAATAACTTTTGATAAAATTGGAAAATCAACTTGTCAATGGACTAAAAAAGAGGCGGTTCATTGAAATGCTCCTTCCTTCAGTAAGGAAAAATATAAAATTTGTCTCATCCTCTCCTATGCGAATGTTTATAATCGAGCAATGGACATAGAGAGTGAGAATAAACCATCTTCTTGAGGGAAAAGAAAGAAGAAAATGAGAGTTAAGATGAAACTAATGATAATGAATCTAAAACTATCCAAGACCTTAAAAGGATATGATGAGAATGATGAAATAATTGAAGGATGATAATGAATCCACCAAAGAAAATAAGGAGATATGATGCACTAAATATAAAAATGAAGGTTATATTAAGACAAACTATCCTAATAAATTATTTTGTGACATATGACAAGTTCTAGAGAATTCTATCAAGGAGTTCTTGTACAATGTGAAAAAAGAAGCACTCAAGTACTCTTTACATAAGGAAAACAATATACCCACCAAATACACTACCAAAACAACAAAATAATAACAACAATAATGCATCACCTAGGGGGTAATGCAATAGAAGAGGGAACAAAATTTGGTTCAATAATAATATTGGGATGAGAAGCCAAATTCAATATGATGTGAAAGGATGGCCCATGATACAATATCATAAATACAATAAATGGGAGGATTTTAGAAGAGAATTCCAAAGTAACCAAAAAAAGGTAGGGATGTGCAATGGTATGGACTAGATGACCATGAGGACATTGATTGTCCAAAACAAAAAGGTAGAATTAATATTATCAACATAGAAGAGAGATAAGGCAATTTTGGTCGTCACCAAAGCACAAACTAGAAAGGCTACATATCCATACCCTCGCACAAAGAAACAGAGGCTTGGAGAAGAAAAGAAGAAGGTGGAACAAGCCATGGCAAAGGAACATGGAGAAGATCCAATGAAAAATAAATTACTTTTACATGATTGGAATCCGATAAAAACATTGTAAGATAGGTGTTACAAACCACTATACCAATAAGAATGATAGATCTATTGCAAAGTATGCCACAACTAAGAGTGGAAATCATCAATATAGTGGAGAATGATGAAAACTAAAGTTGAGAAATAAATGGTGCAAACAAAAATACAAAAATAATAATAGAATTACCACTACATGATGAGCAAGTCATTGACATGATGTTACTAGCAATTGGGGAAAAGTTTGATGAACATAATTTTTGACACATGAAAATTCTTGGGGAAACCAACCCTTTAGCCACTGAAATATCAACTAGTAGGAAAAGGCTAGCATGGGATCAAACCATTGGGAGCCTTAATGGAATAGAAGGTAAAAGTTGAGACTCAACAATTCCTTTTGAATTTTTTGGGACCATTCCTTTAGAGAAAAAATATTATGATGCACTACTGGGTAGAGGATGGCTAATAGGAGACAAAGCGATCATTATTAGAAGAATAGTACCCTATCAATAGAAAATAAATGAAGAAAATACATCATAGACCCAAGAAATCAAGTAGTGAGAAATGATCTTGCTTCCTTTGATTCAAAGTTGGATGAAGGAGAAACATGGGAAAAAGAAGGGAGAGGTTCATGGAGCCGAATTATAGAGTACTTGACCTTCAACATTGTTCAAAAGATGAAACTATATTCGTAAGAATGCTCTTTTATTAGCAACTAGAATATTATTAAATATTCCAATATGATTGTAGTATGATACAAATTGTATAAATTGGAGAAGAGGAATAAAATGGGTGGGTGACAACAAGTTGTAGATTTCCTTTAAAGTATGAGGAGTGCAAGGAAGTTATTTTCAAATTGGATGACACACTGACACATAACTTTGAATGATACTAGGTAATAAAGTATGAGAATCCTTCAATAAGGAGACTAAACCTAGGAGAAGAAGGTAGCTCCCATGTGGTTATGGTAGGAGATGATTAAGACCCTATTCTCAAAGCTACACCATATAAATTTTTCCTAGAATATAAAGATACTTTTGTATGGACTTATAAAGACTTGAAAGGAATACCACCATAACTATGTGTGCATATAATCCCCTTGGTACTAGAAGTACAACCTATATGAAAAATACCATATAGGATGAACAAGAACTATGCAGCAAAATTCTAGGAAGAAATAGAGGAAATGTTGGACTTGCAGGTATAATCTTCAAGGTAGAAACCAATGACTAGGTGTCTCTAATTGTTATATCACTCAAAAATGAATCTAAATAAATCCATATATGTGTGGATTTTAGAATTCTCAACATAGTTACTATCAAAGACTCATTTTTTTTCTTTTCACTAATTTGATTCTTGAGGAAGTCACGAGCTATTATATCAAATTTTTTTATCGATGACTTATTTGGGTATAATTAGATAAGTCTAGTAGAGGAAGGTAAGTTGAAAACAACTTTTGTGTTAGAAGATACATTTATGCATATAATAAAATGCATTTTGGACTATGCAGTGCCCTAGCTAATTTTCAAAGAATAATCCTCCACATCTTTGACAAGAGGTCCATGGGTAACTTCAAAGCTCATTCCTTGATGATTGGTCAATATAAAATAACCAAGAAACTCACTTTAAGGCCCTCACCAAGTGCATGGAACAATGTAGATCCACATAGTTGGCCTTAAATCCAAAAATATGTTAGTTCATGGTACTACAAGGTAAAATCCTTGAGAATATAGTCTATAAAGTAGGGTTAAAGACTAATTTGGATACAAAAAAAGGATAGTTGTCTAAATGGAAGTACCAAAGGATAACAATAGAGTTATATCATTCTTGGGCCACATGTAGGGTATTATTGATGGTTTATAAATAAATTTTCCCAAATATCCTACCCATTGGACATACTCATGAGAAAGGGAGTACCATTTGCATGGATAGAAGAACAATAGAATGTATTCAATGAACTAAAGGTATGCTTGATCAATTCACCGATCCAAGAATACCTAGATTGAAACAAAAAAAAATTCATGTCCATGCAGATACATCAAATTTCATGATCAGAGCAACATTAGCACAAGCAGGGCCTCAAGTATTGAATCATCCTTTTTTCTTTGCTATTCAACTATTTTCAAGTGCTAAATGTAACTTTAGTACAATAGAGAGGGAAGTGCTAGGAATGATTTTTTTGGTACAAAAAAATTCAACACTACCTCTTGGCAAGATCTTTTACATTCTATTTAGATCACTAGGCATTAATGTACCTATAAAACAAACCTATTATACAAGGGTAGGTAAGAAGATGGTTGGTATTATTGTAAGAGTTCACATTTACTATTATTATATGACTAGGGACAATTCATGTAATACTGAATCAACTACTAAGGATAAAGCTAGGAGAACCACTGGAACCTGTGTGAATAAATATTTTTTCAATGTCCACTTATTCTAGATAGTTGCATTGTCTCCTTGGTATGAGCACATAAGGGATTACCTTTCCACATCAACATTCTTAAAATACATGCCACTAAGGGAAATGAGGAAACTAACTCTAAAGAGTAAAACATTCCAACTCCTTAATAAGCTTTTCTATAAAATGTGATCCAATCATATTGTCATATGGCATGTCATTCATAAAGAAATAAAAGGTGTATTAGAAGAACATAAATAAATTGAAAGGAGTACATGTGGGTTTATATGCTACAACTAGAAAATTCCTCTTGGTTGGCCTATGGTGGCTAACACTACATATAGATGCACATAAGCGGGTAATCAAATGTGACACCTGCTAGAGAGTAAAGAAACCATTAAAGAGAGATTACGTGCCACTCTCGTCATCATAACCATAATAACTATTTGAGATGTGGGGATTAGATTTCATTGGTCTTCATAAATCCAACCAACTCCATAGGTGCATATATATCATTCCATTAACAAAGTACTTGGCTAAATGGATAGAAACCAGAGCATTATTGGACAATACAACACTAAGCATAACTAGATTTATTTATTAGCATGAATAGTCACTAGCTATGGTATGCCCATTCAAATGACTAGTGATAAAGGAGGCCACTTTGTGAATCATGTGATTTTCCTCATGATGAGTGAGTTTCACATATTTCACACACTCTTGATTCCATATTGCTCAAGAGTGAATGGTCAAGTGGAATCAATGGATAAAGTCCTCATCTATGTTATTCGCAAATTGTGTTGCACTTAAGGAACTGACTGGGAGGAGACGCTCCCAACAATGCATGGGCATATCAAAAGATGTATAAAATTACTACAAGACAATGCCTTTCCAATTGATGTATGGTGAGGAATCTATGGTCCCTATTGAATACATGGTACCAAGCTTGAGAATTATTGTAATTGGTTAAGTGATACTGAAAGTTTAAAGGAAATACTCTTCCAACTAAATGAGCTCTATGAATGGATAATATTGCAACAATGGGAAATGGAGGTAATGTAAAAATGAAAAAAGTACTAGCATGACAAAAATCTCCAAATAATGAACTTTTAACCGGGTCAGATAGTTTTCAAATATAACCGCTATTATAATGAAATCAAACCTAGTAAGTTTAAGGTGAGGTGGTTAGGTCCCTTTAAAATAAGAGAAGTGTTGGAGAATGGATCCATAAAGTTGGAAAAATAGAATGTACTTTGATTAGAGATAGTATTAACGGGTCTAAATTGAAGTTGTACAAGGAAAGAAAAGAAGTTTCACTCACAATAAACATGATAGATTGGATGGCCAAGGAAAATAAAGAAGTAAGCATGGAGAATCCTATTGTAGAGAACCCAATCAAAACCACCATAGCTCGAACAAACCTACATTTTGTAATAACCCATACTAATTATTACTTGATTATATTATTGCAAATGACATTATGATAATTTAATTTTAAAAATACATAACTAAGAAGCTATTTTCAATCATAGTGACATATGTCTAATTAAAATAAGAGTCATAATTTAATATGTATTCATTTCCAAATGCCAATTACAATATCCAAGTTGACTTGGCTCATTTGGCCACAAATTCAATACAATATACAATTCCACATCAAGGTTACATCATAGACCATGATAATCATGAAAACGTCCAAAGTTTCCTCTTGACACTCGCCTCCTCTAATGGATGAGAACATGGTTTAAGTGCTTTACCTCCCAACCATGAAGCTTACGCCTCCCCATAATTCTTCCAAATTGAAGAATACTCAACCCTACATGGAAAGTTTAGCAAGAGAACAATCTACAAGGTGGAATCTAGTGCATGCCCAAATATTAACATGCATCTCTATCTATGATTAGAAAAATGCAAGATCTATGCTAGGAATGGCAGAGAGTGTTATCACAAATTTTATACATACATAATGGGCTAATTGCTTGGCCAAGCATTAAAATTTAGTTGCAACAAAAAAAGATAGGTTTTGAATTTAAAGCGAAAACCTATATTCTCTAAACTCCATTTTGACACCCGTCCTAGAAGGTAACTTTCAACAACACCATTTTTTACCTTAGCAACTATCTACCCTCTAGCAACATCTACCCTGAGGTGGTCTAGTCTACTTAGGTGTTGTTCTACTGAAACAAGAGAATATTCTTTACACACATATCTACAGAAAAGTAATTCAATCTACTTATTTCCTCTACTTAAATAAAATCAAGAAATAATCCATTGGATTTGTTCATTACATTATCCATTCATTTCATACACATGTCACATGATTACATTCAATGTAATTAGTATTCATTCAAAAATGAATTAAATAAGTAACAATTTAAGAAGGTATGTCACAAGTATGTATATGTATGTAGACTAAGGTCTATGTACATACACATATATGTGCCAACTTAAGTTATTAATTTATGCATACATTCTAAAATAAAAACCATTATAATAGATTTCTTTCATTCAATTGATGCTACAAATTGTCATATCATTTGATAGTAATACAAGATGTAAATTTGCATTTTTCAAAGAAATAAGAATAGAACTATTTGAACAGTCTTCACATACTGATATGTTGTTTGTATCAAAACAAATTTTGCTTGTATCAAACAAATGCTATTTGTATCAAAACAATGTTGTTTGTATCAAACAAATGTTGTTTGTATCAAAATAAATGTTTTTTGTATCAAAACAAATGTTGTTTGTATCTAAACAATGTTATTTGTATTAAATAATGTTGTTTGTATCAAAAAAATGTTGTTTGTATCAAAATAAATTTTGTTTTCAGAAGTTTGCAAGTTACTATGCCAATATGTTTCATTAACAGTTTCAGGTTACCCAGTACATCGTGTAAATGAACAATGTTCTATCATTCTGGTTATACAATTATCTAAACAGTACTAGTTTCCTTTTAGTGCAAACAAAAGAGTTGAATGACATGCTTGTCATTTGCAATCACATACAAGTTGGAACATTTAAATTATTGTTTCAGGATAAGAGAGATACTCAAGTTTCTATGGCGAACTATTATGGCTATAAGTTAAAGCTACTATCGTTCTAAGAATGACTAACAATCAAATGATTGTTTGGTTTCATCACTAATATTATCATTTGTTGAACCTTGAAGAAATGTCAATTATTGGCTTATAATGTTCAATGGTCGGTTGATAAGACTCTTCCACAGTGATCGTTCTATGGATTGATATATGGATGCAAAACAGACTGGTGGAAACAACATTACAAGCATCACATTAATGCTTAAGTGATTTACTATAAATCGATATCCAAAGGATCTACTGTAAGCATAAAAATGGAACACTAAAAATAAAAGGGAATCATTTTGATGTACTATTAAATCCATATTCAAATGGTTTATTACAAATCGATCTTTAAGATCATGCCCATAAAATAGAAAATGAAATCAAATGAATTAATGGTTTGACCATCGTTCTTGGTGAATGAGGCGACATGCTCAAATAATAGCAATGTTTATACATCATTCTATGAATGATTGTTGAATCCTTTGCATCATTTAGTATGGCTTACCTACTTAGCCTAGCCGATAGGAATATTCATCAAACGGTGAAGAATAACATTAAAATTACAGTCGATCCCTTGAGGGAGTTGATAGACAATTTAAAAAATTGTTTAAATAAACAATGCTAAAAGTTATCAGATTCATCTGATTATTGTTAAAAGGGGTAAATAAACTTACATGCAAGCAATATCAACTTGAGGAGATATCAATAAAACAAAAAAAATTAACAAGACTCAGCTATCATGTCAATAGAGGATTATGCATAGAATTAGTGCATGCAAAAGAAAAGGATTGGCCGAAAGCCCCCCCTACAACTATTTTTCCAAGGGATTAATTGATCTCAAACCCAAATCCTCCAGTACTAAAACAAATAAGTTCATAGTAATTGGGCATCTATGTTTTTCCATTAACTCAAATGAATTCAACAGAACAAAAGGGAAAAATGAAACTTTCAAATAGTTTGCACTAAAAATCACACATATACAACATCAAGTATCGATTTTTACCTCAAATCATGGCTTTTCCTCATCCTTTCTTGCTTTTCCCCAAGGTGTTGATTCACTTTCCTACTCTCCTCTTTGATTCTCATTGCCATTGCTCATTTTTCTTCCAATGATACCTCCTCCAAAATGGAAACCTCGTTTGCCCATTATGGGAGTCGTTTCATTCCTTAATTGATGCTAATTTTTTAGCCACCCCCACACTATAATTTGAAAATCTGCCTCAAATTTGAAAGCAGACCACAACTTCATAAGATCTTCCTCATGATATTATTTGAATTCAATCAATATGATTGTGATAATTTTTTATTCCATATTATTATTATTTTCTAAATAATATGTATATATATGTGTGTGTGTGCATAAATATGTATATATATATATATACATATATATGTGTGTTTCTATTTGCACACACACACACACACATATATATTAATTGATCTCTATTTTTCTTTTATAATAGTAAAGTGTTCAATCATTTTCAAGCAAAGAATAAACTTTTATTTTATTCGAATAATTGTTTTCAAAAGAAGTAGGTTTCTCATCCTTCAAGCATGCCTTTTTCTAAATTACATATAAATATGTCCAATCCCACTATCCTTCTCTTTTAATTTCAAAATCATATGTTCAGTGTGAACAATTGAATAAGAAGTCACATGTATAACATTCCACAAGATTATTCTTTTCAAACATTGAATCATTTCAAATCAATTCAATGTAAATTTCTATATGAAAGTTTAAATGCAAATCTATCATGTTGTTTTGCGGTGTGTGTGCACCCAAATTGAACTATCAAGCTTACTATTCAATCTAGCTAAATGATCCTACTTCAACCATGTTCTCGTCTTTCAACCTATTTTCCTGTATTTGCACACACTTTCACTTACATAGTTCATCAGTAACATTCAATCATGATAAAGTATGAGATAGTTCATAAGATCATGTGGTCAAAAGACGATCAACTCCTTTCAAACTTTTCAAAAATATCAAAATTTTCATTTAACATATTGAATTTCCTCAATAATTCAATTTATCATATTTAATTTAAATGAAATAAAAATTGGGTTATCACATCCTTGAACCCCTCTTGGAAGAGACATTGTCCCAATTTCTATTTAATCAAAATTTAAGCATATATGTCTATTTCAACATCATATCATATTGTTCCCAAACCATTTAACTTTATAGTATTCAATCCAAAATTTTCAAACAAAATTATCAAAAGTCTCTTTCTAAGAAAGCAACTGTGGGAAGGAGTGTTCTATTTCTTTTGCATCCTCCCAAGTAGCATTGTCTTCTAAATACTAGTCCCATTGGACCTTAAGCTAGGCAATATATCTTCTTTGCAACTTAATGTTGCATCTATCCAAGATTCTAATGGGCTCCACTAGCACCAGTCATGGGTCCTATACCTACAAGGATTTCCAATTGAGCACATTAGCTACATCAAGATGATATGGCTTAAGCAAAGAAACATGAAAATCATTATGAAGTCGAGCCAGAGCAGGTGGTAGATCAAGTCTATAAGCAATTGGGTTGATCACTTCCAAGAATTGAAATAGACCCACACATCTCAGGGCTAATTTGGAAGAATTTCCAAAGGAAATGGAACTTTTATGAGGCCTGACTCTTAAGAAAACTTTATCCCCTTCCGCAAACCATCCAAGAGTCCTATACTTGTTAGCATTATTATTTTTTCGGTCTACTGCCTCCTTCAGTCTGCTCTTAATAACTCTCATTTTTTCTTCCATCTCCTTGAGCATTTTAGGTCCTACTATGATCATGTCTTCCAACCTATCCCAACTGATGGGTGTACGACACTTCTTCCCATAAAGAACTTCAAACAGTGCCATACCTAGAGATATGTGATAAGAGTTATTGTAAGCAAACTCCACCAATGGTAGGTATTCTTCCCACTTATACTATTGGTCCATACAGTACATTTGGAGGAGTTCTTCAACTACTTGATTCACCCTCTATGTCTACCCTTCAGTCTGAGGATGATAAGTTGAGATGAAAGTTAACTTGGTTCCCAATGCAAAATTTAGGGTCATCCAAAATCTTGAGGTCATCTGGGTGTCTCTATCAGAAATGATAGTCTCTAGCAATCCATGTAAGTGGAAGATCTCCTAGACAAATTTCTTGGCCAGGGTCAACAATCCATCCTTAAGGTTTCCTAGAATGAAGTATGCCACCTTGGTCAACTTGTCAATCACAACCAAGATAACATCATGTTGATTCTTGCTCAAAGGTAACCCCTATATGAAGTCCATACTGATCACATGCTATTTATACTCAAGTATGTTGTGAGGATACAATAGCCCTACTGGATGTCCATGTTCATCCATGGCTCGCTGACACTCTAAGCATTTGGCTATGTACACTACACTACATCCTTCTTGAGTTTAGGCCAAAAATATAGAGTTTTCAATTTTGCGATCATCTTGGATACTTCAGGGTGTCCTTAATAAGGTGCATTATGAACCTCTTCTAGAACCAACTTCCTGAGCTCTCCAAAGTCTAGAATGTACATTCTTCTTTGGTATATCAAAATTCCATCTGATTCGAACTCATACCCATCGAACCGATGATCCGATAAATTCTTTGCTAGGGCACTCTTCACTCTTTCATAGTGCTCATCCTCTTGCAAATGTTATATCACCTGTTGTCTCATATTAGACCTTGTCAAGATCATGGCTACTAGATTTCTTCATCTACTAAGAGCATCAACCACTCTATTCTCTTTTCCCTTTATATACTCAATTCCAAATTCATACTCACTAAGGAATTCCAACCACCTTCTCTATCACACATTAAGGTTTAGCTGAGTAAAAATGTATCTGAATCCCAAGTGATCTGTCTTGGGCTCAAATGGCTTTCCCAAGAGAGAATTCCTCCACATTTGCAAGGCATGAACTATTATGGATAACTCTAAATCATACAGTGCATAATTCATCTCATGTTGTTTAAGCTTCATTGATTCATATGCTACCACTTGTCCATCCTATATTAGTACTTCTCCCAACCCCTCTCTTGAAGCATATGTGATCACAATGAATATTCCATTAGGATCGGGGAAGGTCAACACTATTTTTTTCATGAGCCTCTCCTTCAAGAGTTGGAATTCTTGTTCACACTTCTTGGTCCATTCAAACCATGTTCCCTTTCTTTGGAGTGATATGAGTGGAGATGCAATCTGGGATAACCCTTGCACAAAATTTCTATAGTATCATGTGAGGCCCATCAAACTACAAAATTCTGACACATTCTAAGGCACTGGCTCCACGATCACCTTGATCTTCTCAGGGTCTACAGAGACTCCCTCAATTGAAATAATATGGCCTAGATAGTGCACCTTGTCTTGATAAAACGAGCACTTGGATAGCTTCCCAAAGAGTTTCTTCTCTCTCAGTCATTGTAAAACTATCTTCAAGTTCCTATCATGCTCTTCAATCGATTTTGAGTAGACTAGGATGTCGTTACAGAAAATCAAAACAAATTCATCCAAACAGTCTCAGAACATACTATTCATGATATTTGTGAAGGAGTTGTAGGTGCATTGGTCAAACCAAAAGGTACCATAGTGAACTTGTAATGTCCATACAAAGTTCAAAAGGAAGTCTTAGGAATATATTCTTTAGTTATTCTCAAATGATGGTATCTCAATCTGAGATTGATTTTGGAGAACACTATCACTCCCTTCATCTAGTCAAACAACTCATCGATCCTTGGGAGTGGGTATTGATTCTTGATGGCCACCTTGTTCAACATCTGATAATCTATGCACAGATGCAGGGTTCCATCCTTTTTCACAAAGATAATTGGTCTCTCCAAGGAGACACACTGGGTCTTATGAGCCCTTTGTTCAACGATTTCATTAATTGGTCCTTCAACTCATAGTTTTCGGTAGTGGTCATTTGATAAGATGCTTTGGATTGAGGATTGACTCTTGGTACAAGGTCAATAGAGAAGTCATATTCCCATTTCAGAGGTAACTTTGTGAGTTCATTAGGAAATACATCTTGAAACTCCTTGAGAATAGGGTAGTCATCTAAATTTGGTTCCTTGTTGTCAGGGTTATTGATATGTACAATGTAAATAGTACATCCCTTCCAATGAGCCTTTTTGAGCTGCATAGTAGAGATCTATCTAACTTCTAAGGGTCTTTACATCCTACAAATCTCGAATGGGTTCCCATAATCATCCAGAAAATTAATTGCCTTATCCTCACAGTTCACTATAGACTTATGCTTAGTTAACCAATTTATTCCTAAAATTACATCGTATGAGCCTAAGGGTGCCACATACAGGTTGACTTGGGTTTAGAAGGTTGTAAGCTCTAACTTGTTGCAAAAGAGAAGTATCTACCCTCTGCTCTACTTCGTTTCCATAATAGATTTTCCATGGTTTTTCCATGTATCCAGGTCTAATAGGTATCTTGGATATTACTCTCACATCTATGAAACATTTAGTAGCTCTAGTATCAATTAAAATAGAGACAGTTCGGCCATAGAGCTTACCCATCAATTGTATTGGTGAAGCCTAATACTTTGCTTGCTTGTTATCCACTGTAATATGGGTCTGATGATGCTAAGTTGCTGATAATTTCCTTCCCTTCATGACTTCAATTGCTATGGACAATTTGAGGCATAATTATCACCTCCACAAGTATAGCACCTATCACAAGGCCCTTTGCGACCTCTTGGCTTGTCCTCTCTAAATCCCTTCTGCTTTTGGTCATCTTTTCCTTTGTTATTGTTTTCCATCTTGTTCTTTCCACCATTACCACCTTCACCTTTCTCCCTTGACTCACTTCCCCTCTTGAGATTATAGATCCGATGGTTCTTGTCTCCTTTATGAAACTTCTTGTTCCCAAACCGTGACTTAGGATTTGAATTATTGCAGTTATTGGAAAAATGTTGCAATTTGTGCTCTTGTTTGGTTGCCTTCAGGAAGACTTCATTCATGGTGAGAGGATCATGCATGTCCACTTCTACTCCAATTTGGGGTCTAAGTCCCAATATGAAATTTTGAATACAGAAACGTTTGTCTCCCTAATACTGGGGCACATACTTCAGTAGTTTGGTGAACTTTTCCCAATATTGGGTCACAGTCATGCTCCCCTGAGTTAGGTTTTGGAATTCTTTCACCTTCTTATGACAAAGAGCTATGAGAACCATCTCTTTCTAAAAGATTGGAGGAAGAGTTCCCAAGTAATATCAATAGGCTGAAGGTTCCTTTCAGTCTTTTCATTATCCTATCAAGTAGTTGCTTCTCCTAAAAGTTGATATGTGGCCCATGCCGCTTTAGTCTAGTCAGATAGGTTACAGAGTCCAAAATATTTCTCCATCTCCATGATCCATTCCTACGCCCCTTCTTTGATGGCTTTACCATCAAACTTAGGTGGTGCTATTCTTTTGAGATCCTTGCCTTGTTCTTCCTCAATTCGACCTCAAGGAGCTTCTCCTTGATTGACCTCTGCATTCTTGTGAACCTGGTCCTCGCATGCCACTCAAACCTCATGTTCTATGTGATCCATATGAGCCTCTTGCCTGCTCAAAAGCTCTAGAATCTATTCTAGCCTCTTGTTTGGTCCATTGTCAAACCCACTAACACCCGTCTCTTTTATGGTGGTCACCATACTTGCTTACACTCAACCTACATCACATTTCATGTCTATCGTAACTTAACACTGGTTTCTACGAGTAAACATTCTTATTCACATAACATTGCATATATCACTCATTCATTCACAATAAAGCATGTTTTGGAGTTCTCCACTTGAACACACAAAAAATAGCATCTTGCTTTATTTATATTAAGTGTGGGTCAATAGGCCCTTATTTACAAAAGCTTATTGTTACATTAGTCAATTTTCTCATTCTCAAAGAGATGGCATTCCTCTAGTTCCTCATCAAAATTTACATCAATTTTCTCAGAAGAGGAGGGTTCAACACGTAGGCTCTCCTTTTCCTCCTTATTTAATAAGGGTTTGTTTGTCCACACCCTAGATTCCAGTCTCTAATTGTGGAAAGCTTCTTAATCTTAGGAGTTTGTTTCAACTCCTCAATCTTCTTGCCTCTCTCCAGCTTAAGTCAAGTGAGGACTTGAGCTAGAGTCTCATCGTCGGGAACCTTAGGTTGAACCTCAGTCTTGGTGTTTTCTTCCACTAAAAATTTCTTATTCAAGGTCCTAATGGTCTTCCCTTTCTTTCTTCCTAACTTAGACCTTTCCATACCTGCATTCAATCTAGGTTCGGTCAATCCTCAGGACAATTCAGATTTGGTCAAGGGTCAACTATTCCCTAGTCATGGCTATTGTGGACTCAAAAGGCCTAGAGTTGAACCCTAAGATTTGATACCAATGTAATAACCCATTCTAATTATTACTTAATCATATTATTGCAAATGACATTATGAATATTTAATTTTAAAAAGACATAACTAAGCATTTTTTTCAATCATAGCAACACATGCATCTAATTAAAATAAGTCATAATAATATGTATTCATTTCCAAATGTCAATTACAATATCCAAGTTGACTTGGCTCATTTGGCCACAAAGTCAATACAATATACAATTTTACATCAAGGTTACATCCTAGACCATGATAATCATGAAAACGTCCAAAGTTTCCTCTTGATGCCCGCCTCCTCTAGTGGACAAGAACATGGTTGAAGTGCTTTATCACCCAACCACGAAGTTTACACTTCCCCAAAATTCTTCCAACTTGAAGAATACCCAACCTTGCATGGAAAGTTTAGCAAGAGAACAATTTGCAAGGTGGAATCTAGTGTGTGCCCAAACATCAACATGCATCTCTATCTATGATTAAAAAAATGCAAGATCTATGCTAGGAATGGCAAAGAATGTTATCACAAAGTCGATACATACATAATGGGCTAACTGCTTGGCCAAGCATTAAAATTTAATTGCAACAACAAAAGATAGGTTTTGGATAAAGAAAAAACCTATACTCTCTAAACTCCATTTTGACACCAATCCTAGAAGGTAACTTTCAACAACACTTTTTTTACCTTAGCAACTATCTACCCTCTAGCAGCATCTACCCTAAGGTGCTCTAGTCTACTTAGGTGTTTTTTTTCTACTCAAACAAGAGAACATTCTTTACATACATATCCACGAAAAAGTAATTCAATATACTTATTTCCTCTACTTAAATAAAATTAGGAAATAATCCATTGGATCTATTCATTACATTATCCATTCATTTTATACACATGTCACATGATTACATTTAATGTAATTCAATATTCATTTAAAAATGAATTAAATAAGTAACAAAAGAAGGTATGTCACACTTGTATGTGTATGTACATAGACAAAGGTATATGTACATACACATATATGTGCCAACTTAAGTTATTAATTTGTGAATACATTATGAAATAAAAACCATTATAATAGATTGCTTTCATTCAAATGATGCTACAAATTGTCATATCGTTTGATAGTAATACAAGATGTAAATTTTCCTTTTTCAAAGAAATAAGAACATGATTGTTTGAACAATCTTCACATATTGATATGTTGTTTGTATCAAAACAAATGTTGCTTGTATCAAACAAATGTTGTTTATATGAAAACAATGCTATTTGTATCAAACAAATGTTGTTTGTATCTAAACAATGTTGTTTGTATCTAAACAATGTTGTTTGTATCAAACAAAGCTGTTTGCATCAAACAAAGCTGTTTGCATCAAACAATGTTGTTTGCATCAAACAATGTTGTTTGCATCAAACAATGTTGTTTGCATCAAACAAATGTTGTTTGTATAAAAAAAAATGTTGTTTGCAGAAGTTTGTAAGTTACTATGACAATATGTTTCATTAACAGTTTCAGGTTACCTAGTACATCATGTAAATGGTCAATGTTTTATCATTTTGGTTATACAATTATCTATATAGTACTAGTGTCCTTTTTGTGCAAAAAAAAGAGTCAAACGATTTGCTTGTCATTTCCAATCACATACAAGTTAGAATATTTAAATCACTATTTCAGGATAAGAGAGATATTTGAGTTTCTATGGGGAACTGTTATGGATATAAGTTCAAGCAACTATCATTCTAAGAATGACTAATTTAGTCAAATTACTGATAGGTTTCATCACTAATATTATCATTAGCCAAACCTTGAAGAAATGTTGATTATTGGCTTACAATTTCTGATGGCTGATTGATAAGACTCTTCCACAGTGATCATTCTATGGATCAATGTACACATGCAAAACAAACTGGTGGAAAAAACATTACAAGTATTGCATGAATGCTTAAGTGATTTATTGTAAATTGATATCCAAAGGATATACTGTAAGCATAAAAATGGAATACTAAAAATAAAATGGAATCGTTTTGATGAACAATTAAATCCATATTCAAATCGTTTACTACAAATCGATCTTTAAGATCGTGCCCATAAAATAAAAATGAAATCGAACAAATTAATCGTTCAACCATCATTCTTGGTGAACGAGGTGACATGCTCAAATAATAACTTTATTTATACATATCATTCTATGAATGATTTTTGAAATCTTCACATCATTTGGAACGGCTTAGTTGCTCAGCCTAGCCAATAGGAAGATTCATCAAACTATGAAGAATAACATTAAAATTGAAGTTGATCCCTTGAGGGAGTCAATAAACGATTTTAAAAGTCATTTAAATAAACAATGCTAAAAGCTATCAAATTCATCTGATTATCCTTAAAAAGATTAAATAAACTTACATGCAAGCCATATTGACTTGAGGAGGTATCAATAAAACAACACAGTTTAACAAGATTCGACTAATCAAGCTGATAAATGATTATGCAAATAATTAGTACATGCAAAAGAGAAGGATTGGCCAAAAGGGCCCCTGCAACTTATTTTCCAAGGGATTGATCGATCTCAAACCCAAACAGCCTGGTACTAAAAAAAATAAGTTTGTAGTAATTGGGCATCTATTGTTTTTCCATTAACTCAAATGAATTCGATAGAAAAAAAGGGAAAAATGAAACTTTCAAATAGTTTGCACTGAAAATCATGCATATACAACATCAAGTATCAATTTTTACCTCAAATTGTTGCTTTTCCTTAGCCTTTCTTTCTTTTCCCCAAGGTGTTGATTCATTTGTCTGCTCTCCTCTTTGATTCTTGTCTCCATTGCTCGTTTTTCTTCCAATGATATCTTCTCCAAGTGGAAACCTCGTTCGCCCATTATGGGAGTCGTTTCATTCCTTAATTAACATTGATTTTTTAGCCACCCCCACATTGTAATTTGAATATATGCCTTAAATTTGAATGTAGACCACGACTTCATAAGATCTTCCTCATGGTGTTATTTGAATTCAATCAATATGATTGTGATAATTTTTTATTCCATATTATTTTTTTGTAAATAATATGTATATATATTTATATATATGTGTGCATATATATGTATATATATATACATATATATATACATGCATATACATATATATGTATGTATATATATATACATACACACACACATATATATATATATGTATATACATATACATATATATATACATACATATATATATATATATAATTGATCTCTATTTTGCTTTTATAATAGTATAGTATTCAATCATTTTCAAGCAAAGAACAAACTTTTATTTTATTCGAATAATTGTTTTCAAAAGAAGTAGTTTTCTTGTCCTTCAAACATGCCTTTTTTTAAAATTACATACAAATATGTCCAATCACTCTATCATTCTCTTTTAATTTTGAAACCATATGTTCAGTGTGAACAATTGAATAAGAAGTCACATGTATAACATTCCAAAAGCTTATTCTTTTCAAACATTGAATCATTTTAATCAAGTCAATATAAATTCCTATATGAAAGTTTATATGCAAATCTATCATGTTGTTTTGTGGTGTGCACACACCTAGATTTCATCAAGCTTACCGTTCAATCCAGCTAAACGATCCTACTTCAACCATGTTCTCATCCTTCAACCTATTTTTTTGCATTTGCACACCCTTGCACTTATACAGTTCATCAGTAACGTTCAATCATGATAAAATATGAGATAGTTCATAAGATCACATGGGGAAAAGATGGTCAACTCCTTACAAACATTTCAAAAATATTGAAAATTTCATGTTCAACATTATATTGAATTTCCTCAATAATTCAATTTATCATATTATAATTTAAATGAAACAAAAATTGGTTTATGACACATTTGACAAAATTTATGTGTGGGCCACCAACCACATAGATAAAGATATATGGAATATGGAGACTACATGCACCACACTCTGGAGAAAGAACAAGATACATCAGATATGAATTAAACACATATGAGGCATGATGAGATCAACATGATCATACAATAAATGGAGAAGATTTCCATCAATTGCTAAGGAATACCTAGATCCAAATGAGGAACAAGCTCTAAATCTTCAGTCACTAGTGATGGCTAAACCATACATGATAATGGAAAGTTTAGGGTATGATGAGGTTGTATGAGAATATACAAAGAAGCATCATTTAATGTCACCACCAAAAACAATATCATGCTCAAGAAAACTTTGAAAGATTGTACATAATCTTCCAAAACTAGCCTATCCATATATAAGGTGACAAAATCATGTGGTGTCAACAATAAGGATGAAGACTTATTGATTCTCACTAGAACATTAATAAAGGTATGAAAACAACTCATTGTTGATGAAAAAATTGAATTGGAATATATAATGGAAAAACTTGTGCAAATGAATGTTATAAATGGTCGTACAACACCTACATGTAAGGTAGAAATGGAGATAAAATAAAAAATATTAAATTCAAAGGGTGAATAAAATAAATTAGAAAATAAGGAGAAATTGGAATGGAAAAGGAAAAAATATTATATTAAAATTTTCAATTCAAAAAATGAAGCAAATAATAATAAAATAAGAAGAAGCTTTACAAGGCAACAAATTTTTTATATTGTATGGTATTGTACATCAAAGGGGAATCTTTTGGAAACATCAAATCTTACTTTGTTTCTCTATGTGACCTTGCACTGTATAGTGGACTTTCTCTAGCTTTGCACCATACAATAGAACTCAACTACCAAAGCATTTATTCTTGATTGATTTTTCCCTATGTTGACAAAATGCTTGATTGATTTATTTAATATAATGCAAAGCATTTATACAAGTTGAACAAAGCAAGAAGTTGTGAGTAGTTGCATAAAACAGTTTTTAACTGAAATAGGTAAATTGTAATACCTGTAACAAATACCCATTAACAATGTAAAATAATATTACGCTAACATTCCCCCCTTATTACATTGTTCCTAAAACCATAAAATCACCTTGCCAAGGGACCCCCCCTTAAAGCTTACATAACAAAACTTGTTGATTATAAAATATATACATCTTTGTGAAGATCTTCCTTGAAGAAACAAATCTTGAATTAGGTGGAACTCCATCAAGCTGCCTAGTGACCCTCAGAAAGGTGTAGCTCTGAGATGAATTCCTGAGTTCTTCCTCCCATGAACTCCCAAATCACAAATTCTCAAATTATTCAACAACAATCCATATTGAGCTCTCCAAACACATGGCTCCATCAAGTTGTCTAATGACCCTCAGAAGGGTATAATTCTTGATCATGGTCTCGTAAGATTGTTGGACAACCATCCATACTAAGCTCTACACCAAACCCTTTACCTATCTCCAAAACTCAAACTTCACAATATATGTATTCTTCAAATCTGTTAGCAATAATAAAGAAAGTAGGAAAGAAATTAAAGCCAAAAACACTTCTCATGCAAAGCATCATCTCAATGTTAGAAGCTAACTTGAGATGACGGAAATTCCTCCATCCTCCGATGTCACCAACCTCTAATGCGACTTTGTTACACTTTATCCATCTGATATCTTGGATGAGTCTTTGGAGGCCTCATTAGTAATAGCAAAGATGGCCTTGAGATTCCAAGCATAACTTTTTGAATATCCATTGGTAACATTGACAAACTCATCTACAAGATACTCAATAATTGTTTTAATATTTTGGAGTGCACTTTCGTAGGAACCTATAGTAAGAAGATAGATTACTTGACTGGAACATCTCATAAAATTAATTTGAATTGCATCTCCTCTTGCAAAGCAACTTACCTCCAAGTTACCACTAATAAGTGATACATTCAAATGATATGTAACCATTTATGAATCCTCATATATTGCAAATGAATGATCTTCTCGCTCTTGAATAGAAGATTTGGTGGGTCTTCATCTTCTTGACCTCTGGATAACTCTCCTTCTTCCATACTCTCACCAACATACCAATCCACAAAGGCATGCTTGACATGCATAAGGTTAAACTTCCCTTTTCATATCTTATATAATGCACTTCTCTTGAATGAATATTTGACAAAATACAAAATCATAAAAATACTACTATGAGATATAATCATCCACTTAAAATTCCAAATAAACTCACACCTTAACAAACTTTCTTTTAAGATGCTTTTGACAAATAAATAAATTCTATAAAAATCCAATCATAAATTTAACTCACCGAACCTCATTCATTTGATCATCAAAACACCCTTATGTGATTGATAGTGTCATCCAAAACTTACCGCACGCCTTTGACTTCAAATATTTCTGCTTATATACAATGCCACATCCAATGATTCTCATGCACGAAAACTTACTCTTAGACTTTAGCATTAAGAAAATCTCACATTAGTTTTAATGCAGTAGCAAGCCACAAAGCATCTTGGTGACCAGCCATACGGCCAGAAAATACCCCATATATTCTATGTTTATTGAGACTATACCATTGATTTAGAGATGCTTTCTTCTGAATACCTTTCCCAAATAGTAACTTCTCCTTCAACTGCAATAATTAAGTGACCTTCACACTGGCATACACTCTGCCAATTAGTTATAATAACTACTTGGTGGAAGAAAATTGACATGAGCAAATTAAATATCTTATTGTATTTCTGAAAGAATATATAACAGCCATGGAAGAAAATAAAGGAAAGAAGTTAATGGATGAAAGATAGTCTATATGATAGAAGACAAAACTTCTAACTAAGAAAAAAGAAAAGAAGCAGCCGATAGCAAAAGAGGCACACACAATCGATTCCATCACTCGGGAAAGTTTGACAACCATCGAATGTTGAACATGGTGGTTTACTAATCTTGATGACCATCTAATGAAGATTGCTCACCAAAAAGCTTAGGCGGATAAAACCATTCAAATTCCATTCTTTAATTATCGAGACTTTGAAACGTATTTGACAACTATGGTCACCAATTACAAAATTCAAGAAATCAAGTCAATGATAGATTATATGAATTGCTTAGTTACAATTTCATTCAAACTTAAATATTTTTAGAGAGTTTTTGGTTTTTCATGTTCGGGAATGCTTGTGTCGAGGCCCACCATAAAAATGACACAGATCTAGGAGGCATCCATTCACCAATTGCGTAGAATAGATCTCACTAAATAGGAGCAAGTCAACATGTGGCATATAGGAAGTAAAGGGTTGTGGAAAGATCATTTAACAACTACCTCGAATGGCGTTGCATCATGGACTTGATCAAATACAGATTGATGGGTGCCACTACAGCATCTAATATATTTTGTGTGGATGATGATTATATGGCTTAAGTGAAGGAACAAATTATAATTGGGTGACAATATTATTTTACCGTATCCAAGACATTTTTGTGTGCAAGCATGAAGTCTTTTATATGACTCAACATGCCA
Source organism: Sequoia sempervirens (assembly GCA_007258455.2). Classification (NCBI taxonomy): domain Eukaryota; kingdom Viridiplantae; phylum Streptophyta; class Pinopsida; order Cupressales; family Cupressaceae; genus Sequoia; species Sequoia sempervirens. The sequence goes on along the minus strand of VDFB02000017.1, from coordinate 397,625,470 downwards.
TAGCCTTCTTTTTGGATGCTATCTTTGCACAAGTGCCTTCCATTGAAATAGGCAAGTTTCAACCCAATACTGAATATGATCCCTCTTGGTCCAAGATTTTTTGATGGACTCAATTAGGCACCTAGATTTAGCCAGGTGAGGAGGTCAACCTTCCAAGTAGGAAACAAAAACATGTGGATATATCATTTGACGAAGGAGATAGTAATGAGGAGAGAGATGACTTAATTTACTTGACTACATCCACCTCGAGTACCACCCTAGGAGACATTCCTACAATCGAGGCTATCTCTCCCATTGATAATATTGATGCTATCCCTAGATGAACCCTCAATGGAAGCTTTAGAGAAGATTGATGACTAGCTGAAGCTACTTGGGGCTTCTATTGACATAAAGGAGTATCTCCCATTGAGCCCCACTTGAGAAACAAAGTAGCCTAGTACATTCTAGCCCACTATCAACCTTGTAGCCAATAATGTTCAGCCTTCCACCATTTAGGAAATATCAAGCAATATTAGTCTTGAGCAAGATAGTTGTCCCTCTCAATTACTAAAGTATCCTAAATCACTAAAGGACTCACCAAAACAGGAAGAGTCTAGTAGTGATTAGGACATCACTATACAACTTTCCAAGCTAGATCCATAAAACCCTTTGGGTATCATCCAATGATATGTTCAACACTTGGAATCGATAGCCACAATTATGAGTGAAGTGGTAGGTATCACTAAAAGAATATACAACACTCACTCCCCTCTAGTCCTACAAGAGGCTTTCCATATATAGAGGTTTATGGAAGAAGGGCGCCATGAGGAGTCTATGAGAATCTTCCTCTCCAAGGGTTGGCCTGCTACCTAGACTCTCGAGATGAAGAAGGCATGACAACCAGACATAATTGTACCGTCATTTGGTGGGATTGACATTTTTCAAGTTATTGCAACTCTTTATTCCATCAAGTCCATCTTTTGGGAAGTCTTCTATTTGCTTCAACACCATTTAGTCTCCCATAGTCAACTCATGGAGTGTGATGATGAATCGACATAGTAGTGGATGAGTAGAACCAAGGGTTTCAAGAATAGCTAGCTCAACAGTCATGCCTCACCAAGCTTGAAAAGGTCAAAGTCATTGAATAAGAAAATGAATTGATTGTGAAAGATCAACAAATGATGCAAAAGGACAATCAACTTGTTGAAAAAGATAAGAAGCTTACCCTATTATAGCTTGAAAATGAGAAGACCAAGCACCAATTGTCTAAGGCGGTCCAACTATTGAAAACTACTTGCAAACAAGAGCTTTTGGCATCCCATCATTTAAAACTTCACACATAAAAAGTTCATCTCCCAACAATCCACTCTATTTTCATCTGTTTACACACCTCCAGGGACGTCTTCTCAACCAGATCCCTGGTGATGTATAGTTTTGTTCTTTCTAGTATTCCAATTTTGTTTCTCTAGTTGTCTATAAGATGACTCTCTTTTTAGGGGGCTGATGTAGTTAGCAAATATTCCTATCAGCTTTATTTTACTTCTTTGGTAGTTAGCATAATTAGTTTCTCAGTTATAAACAGTAGTTCTGGGTAGTTGCCAAACATTTGGAAGTTCTCAATAACCACTAGCCACTTTATATAATTCTATTATACATGAGTAAGCGGACTGCATGTTTAGAGATTCATTAAATTATTTTGTATAAGCATACGAATGAAATACATTGAGATATATTTATACAATTATTGGTTTGAGTTCTTTGTAGTCCTATTATGTACTTATCTTGTTTACTCGATTATATTCAATGCATACGGATTTAGGCACACTCGATACCTAGAAAAAGGCTAGATGGATGGTCAATGGTGAGTAAAGGCATTTTTGCCGAAGGGGAATGCTAGTTGAAGTATTTGTGAGCTTTGTTAATGCATGCGAAGCTTGTTGAGATCAACTTAGTCATTGTAAAACCTCTATACTTCCTTTTGCATAGTGGCATGTGAGGCATTTGCGTCCTACACAAGAATTTTTGAAGAGGATTTTTTCAAATTAAAAACATTCTTCTAAATATGTTCATATTTGTTTAATTAATTTTTATATTATATTTATTTATAATCTTTATTTAAGAGAACAATACATACTGGAGATTGACGATTGGAGATATTAGCATATCCATTGTGAATGGGACTGAATGCTAATTTTACTTCATTTGAATAATTGTCTATCAAATTAAATCCGTTGCTTAGGGGCAAAGTGGGGCATTGCCTATTTATGGATCATACAAAGAACACTGTTCAGCAAAAGCCTGATTGATACCAAATGGAAACTTTCCTTTCGATATAGAAACGTTTAAAGTGCATTTGTCCATATGCCTCTTCCATCATCTCTCCCATGTTCCACAAGAATGTTATCTTGTGGAAATAATCTACCATTCGCAATCTCTTCTTGCATGTCCAGAAAGGCCAGCTCTTCAAATTATGTAGTGCTCGAAAATGTGACAACAAACACTGTCTCCTAACAAGGTAAGTTTTAACTTTTCTATCACCAATAATCTCCACATGAACACAGTCCAAACTTGAAATGATGGAATCGTACAGAATCTCTTACAATAATTTCTCGGCCAACAATTTTTGAAACAAATTTGATTGTTGTGTGACAATCACCACACACACGAAGGTTTTTGACAATTCGAATTGGTGTCCCAGAAGGTGTGTTTATAATTCCAAATGCCAAAGCTAGCTTCTCACTGTGATAACTAAGAGCATATTCCTTATGTTCCACTTCAACATCATGGAGCACAAAATTTGTATCAGCCACATACCCTGCATCCTTCATTTGCTTAGCCAGTTTATCCAGAACTTCATATATCTCTATTGTTTGTGGGTGACTTCTATCTTCCACAAAAAATGAATGCACTCTGTTCTTCACCTCAATCCAGCTGCATCCTGGTTTTTTAATCACTCCCCTGTCTTTCATCATTTTCCTAACCATTGCTACCTCATCCCACCTGCCAGCTGCAGCATAAAGGTTTGACAATAACACATAAGGTGCAGAATTTTGTGGTTCCAACTCAAAAAGGTTTTCTGCAGCACATTTTCCTAATTCAGTATTCTTGTGAATCCTACAAGCAGCAAGCAGGGACTTCCACACAATAGCATCAGGTTTAACCGGCATCTTCATAAGTAAATCTTCAGCCTCATTCATGTGCCCAGCTCGGCCAAGAAGGTCAATCATGCAGGCATAGTGCTGTGTTTGTGGTGTGATGCCATAATCACGGGCCATGGAATTAAACAAATGGCGTCCTTCATTCACTAATCCAGCATGGCTGCAGGCAAATAGCACACCAACAAAGGTGACATGGTCTGGCTTCAAGCCTGACGATAGCATTTCCTCATAGAGTTTGAGAGCATCCTTGCCACAGCCGTTTTGGGCATATGCTTTGATTATAGAGGTCCATGAAACAACGTCTCGACTAGGCATTTCTCTGAACACGAGGTATGCATCCTCTATGCTCCCACATTTGGCATACATAATAACAAGGGCATTGTGCACAGATAAATAATCACCTGATTTTGATCTAATAGCCAGCGCATGTACTTGCTTTCCCTGTCCTAAACCTGATAAGCTGGCACATGCACTTAAAACACTAGCCAAACTGAACTCATCCGGTGTTATGCCTGCCTCTCTCATTTGACAAAAAAGTTTAAGTACCTCCCCATTATTTCCACTCTGCACATACACTCCAACTATTGCAGTCCAAGAGACAACATCTCTCTCTGGAATACTATCGAACACTTTCTTTGCATCATCCAAGCTCTGGCTTTTGGCATACATGTTAACTAGAGCGTTGCCAACATACCTATTTGACTCGAAGCCAGTTCTTATTATTGAAGCATGGATCTGCTTACCTTGTTCTAATGCCGGAAGGGTAGAGCATGCATTAAGAATGGTAGGAAAAGTGAAGTGATCCACTTTCACACCTAACCCATGCATTTGACAAAAAAAATTTAGAGCCTCAGCTGCACGTCCATGTTGAATATATCCCCCAATCATTGCATTGCAAGACACCTCCTCTCCTTCTTGAACCTCACCTAGCATTTTCAGGGCGTCTTCCAGGCTTCCACATTTTGAATACATCACCACAAGCGAACTCCCTACAAAACTATTCAACTCAAACCCACTTCTTATGATGTAACTATGAATCTGCCTGCCTGATTCAAGAGCAACAAGGTCGGCACATGCAACCAAAGCGCTTGAATAAGTAAATTGATTGCATTGTTCACCTGTCCGAATCATCTCGGGCAAGAATTTTAGAGCCTGTTCCCCCTTTCCATTATGTGCATACCCAGAAATTATAGAAGTCCACAATACCGCATCTCGTTTGGGAATTCTGTCAAACACTTGGCGTGCATCTTCAATTCTTCTGCATTTAGAATACATATCAACCAGAGAACTAGCAAGATCAACATTCAGGCCAAGTTTCGTCTTAATAATATATGAATGGACTTGTTCTCCTTCTAATACGGCAAAATTTCCAGCACATGCCCGGAGAATGCTGCCAAAAGTATACTCATTCGGTATCATGCCTTCCTTCTGCATTTGACGGAACAATTCCATGGCTTCTTTACCACACCCATGGCGTGCAATTCCTGTGATGAGAGACGACCAAGATATCGAGTCCCTTTCAGGCATTTTTTCAAACATGTCGCGCGCCTCCTCCAGCATCCCACATTTGGCATATCCAGCAATCATGGTGTTCCAACTAAATTTATCTCGTTCAGGCATTTTGTCGAACATATCGCGTGCATCCTCAGTTTTTCCTGATAAAAGATAAATATGAACGAGACGGTTTCCATTCAAAATCGGCGGCTTGTATCCAGCTTCGATCATATCAGAATAAACTCGCTTGCCCTCAGTTAAGTTTTTTGAATCAATACAGGCCTGCACCAGATGATCATAGGCCAAAAAATCTGCATGATTTTTTTCTGGGTTGCCATTAAACTTACATTTGGTTTCCAAAAATTCCACGTTTTCTGCTGAATGCATTTTGATAGGAGTAGGGCAAGTACCAAAACCAGTGTAAGCATTGTGGCGAATCCATAGCTTAGATATTGTAAAAGAGAAAATATTCGGTTGTATCGAGTTGGCGTGGCGTGTAATTGCTATGAGAGCAGAGTTAATATAAATCCACTTCATAGCGATGTCTCATATTTTCAGACAGTGCCATGAGATCCTTTGAGAGATGGTTAGCCATCTGCAGAAACGAACTAAATAAAACTCTGTAAAACCCTAAAATTCGAAATTTCCAGGATGCAGATACGTATGTTAAACATCCCAACCCCGGTTCGATACTTTGTGCTTCCTGTAAATCCTCGGCTTTGAATTTCACCAGATTATTAATTAAACTAAGATTATGAGCTACGTCTGCGTAAATTGGCAGACAGTTGTATCCATGCTTGAGAAGGCTTTGAATTTGGTGGAAGTGTATTGTTTTATTCTACTTTTCAAACCGTGATTATTGGACAATCATTTACAAGCTGGATTATTGGTTTTATTATGATCTCCATATTTATTCTTTATTTACGAGGTTTTATAACAAATGAGTGTTTGTGGCAGGTTGGCATTGGGAAGAGGAAAGGAAAGGAAAGGTCCTTTTATAGTCCACAATATGTGACGCTCTGTTTTTGGGTCTACAGATGGCTTTAAGTATATGGGACTACCCCGTATTCCCAATATGAAGGACTCACCTAACTCATGCTTCACAATATGAGGAGTGAATCAAAGCTGCACAAACAATTGAACTCTTTTAGTTACTAAGAGTTAAGGATTGAGGGGTATCCATTCCGCCAAAGTCACCAGGGGCATAATCTAGGTTTGATCCCTTTAAAGAATTGCATGACTTGTACTCAACAAAAACTTGATCTGTAGAGAACTCTTTGTGAATCATTCAACTTTACCAACAGACCAAGTATCACTTGACATGCCACTAATTTAATTTTCTATTTAGTTAGAGTTTTTTATTATATTGGGTTAACTTCTTCTCTTTTAAATTAACAACTTAATTAATCTCTTAGCATATGTTGTAAGTAAAATGTGTTTTAGTCACCCAAACCATATATGTTTGTTTATGTTCATGTAAAGGAATATAAATAATCCCTAGGGTTTAGTCTAGGCTTATTCAATAAGATGCATATACATATAAGCACATATTAACCTATACAATTAATAACTCAAGTCTAATCACACAACAAGTGACTTGTTATATTTAGAAAATAAAATAAGAGGGATATGAACACTTATCCTTGTGATTGAAGAATGATATCAATTGATGAAGACTTTGAATATTTGGATACCTTCTCTTTGCTTGGTAAAAAAATTTGATTCTATGCTTTATATGTAACATATTTGAGGACAAAATCATAGGCCTAGTATAGGTTTATGATTATAATCTAGTAGATTCTATATCTACAAACACATTCTAATCTAATATTAGGCTTTTGTTCTCTTTGTCAATCTTATGCTAAGAATCTACATTGTCTTTCAAGTGATTGGTGATATTAACAAATGTCTTTGATAGGTTGTACAATCAATTTGTGAGTAGATCAATCACTTAATACTAAATAAGATTTGCTATTGATTTTCTCTTTCAATGCACTAGGGTGAGAAAGATTTGTGATATTTGAATATATAAAATGATCACAATTGAATTCTTTTAAATACTAGTTTCCTAATTGCATGACATCAAATCATACAAACATGTGTTTGGTCACCTTTCAGTGGGAAAGGTGAAGGGGGTCTAGTTTCAAACTAAATTTGGATTTTAAGTTTTTGGTAGGAAAAATTAATGCTCATGAGGACATCCTCCTAACCATAAACCTATATTGGGATACAAGATAGTTAGCAAATAATGACTATATGGGGATATATGTATACATGACCACAATAAATAAGCATATTGGTATAGAGATATGAGTAAATAGGGATAAGACAAGGTTATAATCATAAGAATGTGTTCATATAATAACAAATAATGACAAGTTCAATGGGTTCAAATTCACAAATGATTGCACCATTTGTGTAGCATGTAGTACAAGCCCCAAAGAACAAACAAATAAAGAACGCAAATATTTTTTTTTTTAAAGAAAAACAAATAATCAATATACCAAATATTAAATGATCATAAACATACACATATACTTCATTTCATTACAATACAAATAACATAACCGACTATGTTCTTTGGGGCACACGAGGTCACATCAAAATAAACATTACAAAACATCAACTCATAAGATATCAAAAGGAACTATAAATGACAACATTAGATATATATATATATACATAGATTCCATCACAAGATAAAACCATGAGAAATCACATAGCCAAATAAAGTTACAAAGTTGATAACTACATTACAACATCTTTCAAATTTTACATCATATCAATATAGTTTACATCATGATTCCCAATCATGTGGGATGAATACAAAATACAAGATTATCAAAATGCAAAGAGATCAACTGGAACAAATCTTCAACTGGATGAGACTGAGCCAACGGACGCTGATGGGGAACCCAATGGTGAGCGGAGCACGTTCCACCCGACCACCCCCGTGCTAAGAGGTGACAGAGAAGTAACTCCGACCAAGACTATCAACTGAAGTACAAACATACAAGGAGTACCAAACATAGAACCATAACACAATACTCCAAAAAGCAATGAAGCAAAACAATAACATCATAACACAATACCATAAAAATACAAGGTCATAAATATCAATGAGATCATACAAGACCACAAAGTACACCAAAGATATATTAAGGCAATAATCATAAATCAAGATAAATCCATATATCAACAATCTAAACCAACTCCCATAACCTACTTCCAGAGGAACACAATAAAGTAAACACATGGGAAACTAGGGGAGAGGGTCATCACATAGTCCTACATGGGTTGTCCAGTGCTCTTCCTCCCAACTAGAGGCGTCGGTCCCATCTATGGCTGTCCTGTGCCCTTCCTCCCAACTGGAGGCATCGGTCCATAGGGTGACTCATGCGGAGCCGTAAACCTCTCGTGAAGACGAGGTCACGACCTTGCCAACCATGGCCTTCTTAGCCTTCCATTAGTCTGCGGAAGCACTAATGAAGACGAGGCATCCATTTTTTTTTAAATCTTATAATGATGTTACTACCCAACCCTCCTAAGTTAATTATTAGGTTTTCACTTGATTAATAACTCACTCGTGGGTTATCCTGTGCCCTTCCCCTTAAGCGGGGCGCTGGCCCCCACGAGGAGCCACTCTCCCTAGAGACCCAACCAAAACCAAAAAGAAACAGGGGTCGTACCATTCCAATCATAAACATTGAAATGCAACAACAAAAATATTACATGAGGCATAACTCATCTCGCAAATTAAATACCATAACAAAATCTCATAACTCGGTACACCCCATTCATAATACTTAACTTAACAGAAACTCAAGATGAAAAGATATAAATTCAACAAAATCACAATCCTCTGGAAGACTACAGTTTCAACATACTTTCACAAATTAACAGGGTTCCCACATCAATGAACTGACAATGTCCCGAACCCAACAAGCCTACAAGACTCAACTTCATAAAAAGATAACTTATTTAATTCCAAACTAAATTCCATTTCCACAATATACACACTTAAAAACAAGAACTAAATTATTAATGCTGACATATATTCACAAATTGTCTTTTTGACTAGATTATCCTATCAAAATTCATAATTTAACAAATTAACAAAAATTCCTTTCTATTTCCATATTTTCACTATAATAAAATTTTATTTTATTTAAACCAGAAAAAGAAACAATCTGTCTAAAGACAAATTAATTAAATTAATTTAACAGTTAAATCAGTGAAATCTAATTAAATGAATTAATAAATATATATACAAATATATATATATACATATATATATATTTATAAAAGTATACACGCAGGTTAAAATTTAAGATAGAATTTTTGTTTTAACAAAATAAACATATATCACTTCGAATGGGAATTTAAACCCATATAATGCACGGGGATAAACACTCAGCCGCGGGCAGTCTACTGACTATTCACGACAGTCCGAAGGACTGCCGTGGACGGTTCGTAGACTGTCGCACGGTACAGGGTCGGCGGGGTGGTGGGTACGGCCGAGGCCGAACCACCACTCAGCCACAATTTTATAATACAAAAAAAAATAACATTAACAGTGCTGACGGAAATATGATGAGATTCAACGAATTAAATTTTCATTCAATATTTACATATGTATAAATATATATGTGCATATACATTTATATATATCTAATATATATATATATACATATATATATATACTGGAATTTGAACTTTTCGAAAACATGGAAAGATATACACTGTACACTGTACAATTTATTGTGCATGTTTGGATATAAAAGAAATGTTTTATAACATATATGCATAAACAAGAATATCACAATCCTAGAAATTCATTGAAAGGAAATTGTTCCTTATACATGTATATATATATATATATATTTAAAACAAAACTACAGTAAAACTGTTCATTTCCAGATTTCAATCAAAATTTCTTTTTTATAAACAACGGTCCAGAACCCAACAGAAATTCCTTTTTAACAAATAACCATCCCGATCCCCAGTTAAATTTCCATTGATTAAACAATAATCCAATAGATTTTCTTTCCACAAACATTTGATTTCCAACCCTAGATGAAAATTTCATACACAGAGAAACAATTTCTATTTTATTTGATGCTACAGAAAATAAATAATTAAAAATGAAAAGAACCTGGCGTCCTGTGTTTGAAGATCTGTAGAAACTTTATCCCTCTTGCAGAACTAATTCCTCGCTGCCGATTGTTTCCAGCAACAGATCCCAATCCTCCTTCAAACCCAACCTTCTTCTTCAATGATTTCTCTAGAAAATAGAACAAGAATGCAATGACGGAAAATGGTTGAAAGCAAAATTTCTCCAGAATTCCAACAATAGCCTTCCCCAACAAAGAAAACCCCTTAATAAAATCAATACCCAGGAAACCCTTTCAATTTCCTCTTCCCGTGAATACCAGAGGTCACGTCACAAGAATAAAATGAAAAATAATTGTTACCCCCAAATATTCATTTGTTGCCTTTTTGCATTTCATTTTCTTTTATCATGCATTTGATTAAAAATTAAATAGATTTAAATCCACGAAATTGAACTTTTATTTGTTTATTTATTTATCATCTCCACAATACTTTATTGAATAATTACTTGCACATTAAAATAATTAAAATCAACCATTTGCAAGATTCAAAATAAATTTAATATTTTTACAACTACTACTAACATTTATCTATTGCTTTATTTATTTATTATTTTATGTTTTTATTTTATTAATTGTTTAATTATTTAAATCACAACATAAAACCATACACCACATTAGATAAGTCATAAAATCACAATCACATGCAAAGACCAACGTAACAACAAAATGGCTATGCACAAACCAAAAAGGTACAAGACAGTTGACAACTTGGAACAGAGTTACTTCCATGTCACCTTTGTTCAACTTCCTGTCGTTGGGTTGGTTCAATGCTCACCCAGACCTATCGAAATAGGTGGAATCGAATCTTATTCTTGCAAAGCCTACATCCAACAAGGTGATACACAACATATATACATATAATCAATTACAAAGCATCGTGAGAAGGATTTGCAGTGTAGCAGGGCGCTCGCGAACGAGTGATGCTACCTGTCCCCTCACCAAACATATCATCATCTAATGCATTATAAAATTACATTACTTTGCATCACATCATAAATTATATTCTCTAGTCTACTGCATTCCAAATAACTCCATCAAAATAATTGTAATAAAAATAATATCCATGTCATCATAAGAGCAATATAATCAGTAACAGTCTAAGCTACCACAACATAATATCAACAGTATCATCAAAACCACAATGTGCCAAACAAAACCACAGAGAATGTCAAGAACAAAGGGGTATTACAATTTGTCACAATCTTCATTTATTAAGACAATTCCTCAAAATGGGCACGAGTCTAAATGGAAAATAGCATGGTGGTGTTGATTTCACCATTACATTTTTCTCTCACTTTTAGGTGTGTAAATCCTAAATGTTCATGCATCTCAAAGTATATAGCACTTACAAACGTGCATGAAAATTAAATATTTAGAAAATCTTGAAGAATACAATGATGGTGTCCCTATATAATAATGGATTGTATATGATGTGATCATGCCATTATTTCTTCCATGTGTATTCTTTCATGACATTTTGTAAAATAAAGGAGAACAAAATCCAAGAGTACCTTTTCACTTCAAGGAAAATAGAGTACAAAATGAGAGCGTTAGTGATCATGTATTCCCCCTCTTTAATTGATTGTCCCCAACTAGTGCAAGGAATTGAAGGAAATGAAATCCCATGCATGATAGTAAGTTTAATCTAGAAAATAAATAAGCATGTGTACATATCACAATATAACATAAGAGAAATAATGAGTACATCAAGAGAAGATCATGTATATAACAAATAATAGATTCTGATAAATATTAATGAGCTCAATATAGGATCAAGGAAAGTAGGCAATGTTGCCCCTAACATGGGAAAAATTATGGTGATGTGATAATAACTAGACATCTATATAAGAATGATGAACTATGATAGATCAATTGTAGTAAACCATACTAATGAAAATCAATGGTGTTAAATTATACCAATGACAATTGACCAAATTGATGTGAGATGTCCCTAATATAACATGTAACAATGAATATTTGAATGTGATAATAGGGAATGAATAATTCCTCCAATAGAAATCTTAGTTAAATTTGTTTATAAAATTCCAAATGCTAAAAGGATGCTTCAAAGCATGATATGGCAAGATACATTCAAAGAGTGACTCTAAAAGTATGATATAGCAATATAGGATCAAGATACAAATTCTCCAGAAAGAAATATATAACAATAACCACTTGACCATGTAAAGAGGCAGATGCATGATTCCCCCCAGTGTAGACTAAAAAGATGAATGAATGTAAGCTCAAAGTCAATGTGAAATAATCTAATAAGATAGCCTCAAATCATTAGATAAACAAAATGTGATAATGTTGATATATGTTATCTTTAAAAATTAAAGATGTAATATGTGATGATGCGATCATCAAAGAACATGGATAAATCATCCAAGAGGATCCACCCACAATTTTTCCCATGGTAACACCAAGACCATTTTCATGGCTTGCAGTAACTATAATAATACTTCCATGGTATGCAATATACTAAAGAACCTTCCAAATGCTTGTGGCAACATTAATATCATCTATCTATATTCTACTATTGCCACACACACTCTAGTAGTGGAAAATAAATAGGCTCTATGGTAATCATACTTTTTTCAAACCTTTTATAGTTTCTACCATAGCTTTAGTAGGTTGCATTACACCTTTAGGCTAAACCACAAAAGCTAACTCACATCACACATCACATATTATTCTAATAATCACATTTCAAACATCAAATAAGTAACCACTGTAGTAATCTAGGTGTCACAATTGAGGCTCATGCTATGCTAGGTCATATGCCAACTCATTGCACACCTTCCAATCACATCACCTAGCCATCGAGAGATGATGAGTCACGCATTGAAATAGTTCAACTTTAATAATGACTAAAATTTTGTTGTATGTATAATATATGTGTGTGTATGTATATATGTGTGTATATGTGTGTGTGTGTGTGTGTATATGTATATATATGCGTCTATGTATATATGTGTATATATGTATATGTGTGTGTGTATGTATGTATGTATGTATATATGTGTGTATATATATAATATTAGCATATAAGAGATTAATAGATAGGTAGATAGAAATCCTACACATGTCTTAAGAGTGTGTTATGTACAAGGTGAATAGATAAATAAAATTTACATAATTTATTATTATATGTGTGTGCGTACTATTTTATCTCACAAAGACTTCATACATACACAAATTCATCTAAATTCTCATCTAGGGAGTAGTCCACTAGGTTTCAACATATGCCTTGAACCAATGGTATTAGAGCAATTCATCTTGTCTTGTGTGACTTAATAAACATAATCATATTATTTGAGTGTAACTATACATTGATGTATCATGTTCTTAATGTAACCAAATTCAATAATGATAAATCATAAAATAGAAAAGAAATCAACCATAGATAAGATGCAAACCATAACACAAAGGTTTATGTCAAGAAAACCATTTGGGAAAACAATCCACACTCAAAGAAACCCCAAATTTTAGTAATTATATAGAAAGATACAATGCATCAACCTATCCCTCTAGACTCGAGTAATATATAATAGTGCTAGAAATATTTACCTTATTAATTGTTTAATTACTTAGGTCCCTTTCCACTCTAGCTAATTAGGCTTACTTAGGTCATGTGTTTTTTGTGTCTCAATTCATATGATCAGGACACATGTCATGATCTAGTTTTATCCTCACCTAAGGTTTTTTTTTTTCCTTTTATAAGGATTCATTATTGTATTCACTTAGTTGTGAGGTTTGCACATTCATTTAAAGGTTCATTGCTTTTTTGAATCAATTAGCTCTTAGCCTCCATACCTTTTCTTGAGAGGTGTTTGATTGTAGGTGATTCTTGGGAGATGTAGGGTTGAGGAATCAACTCCAATATGGTATCAGAGCTCCAGATCTATAATTTCCCATCCTCTTTTTGAGAGATCCAACTTTAAGCTTTCAAATGATGAATTATGGAGCCAAACATACCTCATTGTTGTGTCCATAAGCCCCAAAAGCCTCAAGATCACCTATCCAAATGTTGAAATCATAGCAAGGAAAACTTTTGTAATTTTTTTTGTGGGAAAAAGTTTGAGGCTTGAAAATTTGTACACTCATACAGATCCATACATTGTATGATTATACAACCCTATGTAGGAAAAAATTGATCCCCTTTGTTTATAAATTTTATATGATTCTCTAGTGTTTTTGGTTATCTACTTTTTTCAATGACGAACATTTCTTTGGTGGTAGGTTTTATTTATAAAGTGACATGATTTTTCTATTTTGCTCAATTATTATTTAGGTGATAGTCTTTTCTTATTCCAACAATGATTGCAGATTTTTTGTTTGGGGTGAGTTTTAAAAATCTTGGCTACCTGAGTCTTGTGGGGTGACCAATTTACCACACAAGCGGTGGTGTTTATTTTCCACTCCTCACATTTTCCCTAGATGACAATCCCCATGCAACTAGTATCAACTTTTCTTTAGCATTGGCAACTATTATATGGTTATTAGCTACCTTTGGTGGCTTTTTTAATTTCTACAATATTTTTAAATTGGTTGTGGCTTCGTTGCAAAATCAATGACATTTCCCAACCACAAAACAACTTGTTCAACCCTTAAAACAATTTATAAGGAGATCCACCAATTTTGCAACTTTTGTTAGCTATTTGTCATTGAATATTGGTAGAACTTTCACACACTACACCGTTTTTTGTCCATTGTAGTAGTTTCCCATCTTTTTTGGGGGGTTTTATCACCTATTAGTTGTTTCACACATGTTTTTGGTAGTTTTTTTTGTCATATTTAGTTGTTTGATGTGGCTTTTTAGTGATTTAGACAAATTGAGTGATTCTCATGATGTGTTGGAATTTTTTCCATCACTGTATGGAATATTTCATCAGCCTCTAGTAAATTATGTTTCCTCATGTTGTACCACCTACACCTAAATCCTAGTTTTTTGTTCTAAAGGAGCTATTTTTTCTTTTTGAAATAACTTGGGAATATAGTATCAAAATTTTATAAATGAGATATCATTAGAAAGTTAGTTCTGAAAACATTTTAGTGGTGTAGGTATTTTTTTTCAAATTTTAGCCCAGGTACAATATGAGGAAGATACACCAAAAAATATTTGACTAAAATCAAAGCAAATAATGTAACTATTTTAACATGCGAAATTAAGAAGTGATAGGGTGATTAGAATGAATGAACCCAAAGTCCAACATTAATTTTGAAATGCCAATTTTTGATGAAGAGCTCCAAATCCACTTTCCTTTGCAATTTTTTTCATTCCCTTGAAGATCTAATTTTTTGTAGACAAAAATCACCAAGAAAGGACACCACGACAACAAGATCTCATATTTGAGGTTAGCTACAGATCAAATGTGAGGTTAGATTTTAG
Organism: Sequoia sempervirens; assembly: GCA_007258455.2. Classification (NCBI taxonomy): domain Eukaryota; kingdom Viridiplantae; phylum Streptophyta; class Pinopsida; order Cupressales; family Cupressaceae; genus Sequoia; species Sequoia sempervirens. Next base: position 397,610,273 of record VDFB02000017.1, on the reverse strand, counting down.
AAAAATGAAATCCTCTCAAATATGAAATGAACTAATACAAATTTGAATTTAAACCTTATATACTTCCTAGATGTGTCATGACAGAGACTGGAAGCGTTGCAAATTTGATCGAAAGCATAACCACAATAACCAAAAGCATGATGATATAGATCAAAAGTGCCATAGAATAGACCAAAATTGGTTCGACATTGATCAAATGCACAATGAAAAAGACTAGAAGCACCACATTAGTTGTTGAATGATTGGAAAAATATTCTAGTTGACCAAAAGTGCAGCAAGTTAGACCAAAAGCGCTACAAATTTAACCAAAAGCATAGAAGAATTGACCAAAAGCACATATTTTCCCTATTGACATAAGTTCATAAACTCTTTGTAAAAGAAAATTTATTTGCTATATATATGTGTGTGTGTGTGTGGTCTATGTTGGCCCAAAAGTGTTGTCTATCGACCTGTCCAAAAGCATCATGAATTAATCCAAAAGCATAAATTTGACCTATAACTTCAAAGAAAAAATCCTACAAAATTCCTTGTTAAATATAGGACGTGGTTCCCACCAAGCATACCAAAATATGGATGATGAAAATGCAAATCACAAATACCAACGATGCAAAACACACTCTCACAATCACGCAATGAAGTTCAAGATCTCAACTCAAAATAGAGAATTTAGATAACAAACAAAGTCATCATAGCTAAGATCTTGATTTGCTCCATTTTTAGTTGCTCTTCAAAGTAACAAACTATGAAATAACAATAATGATATGATGCAATGATAAAGATAAATGCTCAAAGATAAATGATACCTATGCTTGACAATGATAATGATAAATGCTTGATAATGTTTGAGAGATATAATTTTTATAGTGATTTTGATAATAAGAGTGCTAGGGTATATTAATGAAATAAAAACCTATTATTTAAATGTCTCACTTGTTACTTGATCAATGGTGGAGATTAATTTACAAGATCAATGGATAAGAAAATTCAAGATAGTGTAAGACCCAAATTTGAATTAGATGGAGGAAAAGTTAGAAGAATATAATTCAAAATGATAGGTGGAGAAATAAGTAAATATTAATTTATTTATTTTAAACTAAAATACACAATTTAAATAATTATTTTTAATTTATTTAAAACGGGAGTGTTAGCTAATTAAATATTTTTTTAAAATTATTTAATCATAGAGGATCAAAGATAAGTCAAATTTTAATTTTAATTAATGTTAGATTGGGAAAAATATAACTGATGAATTAATTAAATAATTAAAATTTAATTAAATAATATAGATATGATAAAAATGTTAAGATAATTAAATAATTAAAAACTATTTGATTATTTAGATGAAAAGAGGAAAATGTTAGATTTAATTAATAGATAGAAGAAATGAGGATAATGATGGAATGACAAGAT
>VDFB02000017.1:397508042-397608763 GCA_007258455.2 Sequoia sempervirens | reverse complement strand
AAGTGAAGCCAACCATCATGGAGGACAAAAGTAGGTTATTTTACTATACTAAATTTTGTTGACAATTGCAACCATGCTTTCTTTGCATTTATGATTATTTGGGTTATAAGATCATCATTTTATGTATAAATTTTTTAAAAATAATTTTTTTTTAAAAGTGGGAGAAATAATTACATCTTAAAATTAAAGGCAAAGTATTATACATCAAATTTGAAGAGAAAATAAAAATTATTTAGTAAGAGTTTCAAGTTTTAAATCTCTTATTGCTTGAAAAATATGCGACAATAAGAGAGTGGGCTAACTTCATACCACTTAAATTTAAAAATGTTAAGTTGAATGACTTTAAAATTCTTGATGAAAATATTATAGTAAAACCAAGAGTTAAAGCATAGACTGAGATCCTTAAAAAATATGGGTGATATAGGATCACATCGAAAAGTCAAACCAACAAAGTAGGAAACAAAAACATGTGACCCCCAAAATAAAAAATAAACAACTACAAAAGAGAAAGATTATAGTCCCACAAAGAAAATAAATGTCAATTTATTAGTTCAGTAGAAATAAAAGGATGCCGATACATGATTATGCTACAAGGACAAAACCAAAATTTTCACCTAACTTTCATTAGGGATTTAACTAGTTAAACCTAATGTTTGGGTCTAATTCATCAATGACAAACATGCAATTGCATGATTTGTTGACACGTATCATTAAGTGGTGCTTTTAAAAGGCCAATCAAAAGCCATATGGCAAGGTAGTCAATAGTTATTTGTTGAACCCATCAAAATATTACTATTAAAAGTCTTAATTCTATGTAGCTAACCATCATCCACATCATTCCTAATTTGAAAACTTTGAATGCGATTTGTCCCTTAGCCACTAGGTTTGAGATTAAAAATCACCAGGATTTTGGAAAACCTCTACGCTTGATATCCCAAGTGCTAGGGTTAAAAAATAAGGCCACCACATGGGGATAATTCCTAATCATTCTCATCCAATCGCGATCCACCCACAATGGTGCAAATGTGGAAGTGTTGATTATAGATAGATGCAAGAGGGATAGTTTTGAGAGTTGCAGTATTGGCACCACATGTTTAGCATGCGTGAAACACTACAACTATAATTGTACCCTCACTTTAAGAGGCCCACATACTTTGAAACTTCCAATTGTTGCTGCATAACTAATAATAATTGCACGTTTTATGGGTACTACCTTTGATTTTACTTTCTCTTGTGTAGGCTTGAGGGTTTGAATGTATGTGATGAAAAGATATTTAAATTGTTTAGGGTAGGAATTCTGTAGAATTATTGTATTTCCAACATTGAATAAGTATAAGGGCATATTGTACATTCTATTGTCTACAAGTTTAGATATGTCTATATCTACAATATATAAACTTGTTTGGGTAAGAAGGCTGGAATTACATAATATTTCCTTATATTTGGTCTTACATATCCTGGGATGTAATATTTGGAATATATTCCAAGTGACCTATCTCATGTTTTCTAATTATTTTAGATTATTACATATATATATATATATAATCATTTCCAGTATATGTATTTTTTTGGGTATGATGGCTTGAATGTAAGAAATTTTGGCTTATATATTTGTAGTTGAAGATGTGCAATATTTACAAGTGTCCAATTATTTTAAATATCTAATATGTTATTATTTTTTATGATTTTTTTATTTAAATATTAACAAATGTACATTTATATATTGTAGTAGCCTAAATTGTCACCCCTGACAATTTCACACTATGTGGACACCCTAATTTGTATACAGACTTAATTATATTGATAATGTGTCCATTCGAGGCTAGATTAGGAAAATATATTAAATTCCTTAGTATCCTAATAAATTTGGGCCTAAAAAACCTAGTCAAGGGCTAGGAGCCCTTGACCTAATGGTTCCCTATTTTAATAATTAATGTTTTAGTCAAATTTTTGTAGTTTTTGGAATTGATTATGTGCAATTTTTTTGAATCAACATTTTGGATCACACTTAGTGATCACATCTATCCTGATGATGGATCCCACCAGTGTGATCCAAAACTTTGATTCTAAAAATTTGTACACAATCAAATCCAAAAACAACCAAAATTTGATTACATGGAATGCAGAAATATAATAGCATTAATGTTTTAGTGTCAATCCTTTAAGATTTAAAAAGGATCCCAAGTCATCCTAAAACAAAAAGATCAATTGGGATGCATATATAAACAAGTTTTCTTCTCAATTGAACATTAGAAGCTATTATGATCAATCATGCACTATCAAGCTCTTATGAAGATGTATTGAGTTTTCTTCTACATGCTAGTTACAACAATTTATTGTGTTATGTGGAGTGACCTCTTGTAGGTATTCAAGAAATTCAAGCATCCATCAAACATGCTTTGGTGGCAACTTATGGTGTGGACATCACTTTGATAGAGATTTCATACCTAGGGTAACATTATCATATATTTTTTATTTTGGTCATTAATTATTTATTTGGCCTCTTCCTGACCTAGGGTAAGCCCTCTTTACCATCATCGTTTTTTATTTCTGGAGGTGGACACACCAAAATAGGGTTTGACTTAGGAAATCCTCTATACAACACAATATTTCCCTCTCTTTTTAGGTGTGTAGGTCAACAAAAGACTATAGGAAAACACAATGCAAATTGTAACCTACCATATGAAGTTTGTATATCTTAGAAAGTAGCATTTCTAGTCAAGGGAACCCTTGCCATTGACCCCCAAATTTACACTCATATTTTTATAATTGGTGCACAAGTATCTTCCATTATTAGATCTATAATTTTTCCATCAATTTTTAGTTTCGTTAGTGCAAAAAATTACATTTTTTGAATCTAGGTTTTATGTCAAATAGGCTAATTAAAATACACATCAAATTCTCCTCTTTGTAACTTATTGGTTGAAATTTTTTTCTTAAAAGTTAACTTAATATGACTCCTTATTGCCCAACATAAAGACAAATAAGCAATGAATAGTTGGAGAGATCACCATTTCATTGGTGATCTTCCTCTAAATTTTATTAAGGTACAACTACCTTGTAAGATAAAATTTTGATATTTTGGAATTTAAAACGATGTGTATACTTTTAATCAGAAAGTAGTAGAGGAAAACTAACACTTGTTCATAGCCATAATACAAAAGTGTTCAGAATAAACCTTAAAAAATATCAACTTAAACACATAGGTAAATCTAAATGTTTGTGTATTTGTTGTTGATACTCCAATCTTTGTGTTGAAGTATTAGTAATATTTGTTTCAAGTCTTTTCATATTGGTATCATGGCTATGAACCAATGTTAGTCATTCCTTTTCTTCTTTTGGGTCAAAAGCATATCCCTAAAAACAAACTATATTATTAGAGGGAGTTGTACCTCATTAAAGTCCAAAGGAAGATCGCCAATGGAATGGTGACTATTTGTTGATAATTTGTCTCCATTTTGGGAAATAAAGAGTCATACTCAATTATTTTTCAAGAAGACAAACTTGTTGACCAATAGAGGGAAAATGATGAAATAACCAAATAATTAAAAAATATTTAATTAATCCAGGGACAGGTTAATTTAATCAAATAATTGAAAATTATTTAATTAACAGTGATGAAAGGGGTGATGAGTGATAATGACAAAAAATGATCAATTAGAAGAATTTGTGATGCGTGATGATGATGGGAAATGATGAATTAGAAGAATGTGTTAGATAGTTCTAGGTTTCTATAGTATCTAAGTGGTGGCATATTCTAGTGTGAGTATCTAAGTGGTGGCATAGAGTTGCCACCACATCTATGATTGAAAAGATTATGAATCTTGACAATTCATAATCATTTGAAATAACTTTATCGATTAAGTTAGTAATTGTTGTAAGGAAAAATAGTACTAACTTAGTAATTGTTGTAAAGAAAAATAATAGTAATTGAGGAATTGTTGTAAAGAAAAATAATAGTATCTAAGGAGAAATTATTATAGAAAACAACATAGAGGATGGTCCCACTCATTTCACATTCTCCTCCAAAAGTTGTTGACCAAGATCCATAATTTAGATATTAAATATTTGTCCAATCCATTTATATTTCCCTACCACCCACGTCATACATCAAACTTCTTTCAACCACTTTCATGCATGATGGATGCCCTTACTCTCATTCCCATTTTCCCATGTCATGCCATTCCTCTTTTAATAATTTTTTCATCCTCTCAATATTAACTACTCTTATTTATTGATAGAAGCCTACTCTAAGAATGTGACAAAAAAATCATCCATCTAAAACATTATCTTTCACACTCATCCATCTAAAATGACCTTACTTTTGGTTTTTAAAGGATATTTGGAAACCTTTATCAAAATCATGTGTATACTTTATAAAAGAGAAAATATATATTTTCTATAAACAATCCTATTATTGATTCCACAAAAGATTTCTCATGTACTATCTATTACTAAATTAGTGTTTTCATTTAATTATTGTCAACACTAACTTAAACTCTTGCTTTTGAAAAAATCTCATAACAATCCTGGTTGCCATTGTGGTATATAGTTGCCACCACATCTATGATTTGAAAGATTATGAATCTTGATAGTTCATAATCATTTGAAAGAACGTGGTTGATTAAGTTGGTAATTGTTGTTAAAAAAAAATTGTAGTAACTAAGGAGCAATTATTATAGAAGACAATATAGAGGATGGTCCTACTTATTTCACATTCTCCTCCAAAAATCATTAACCAAGATCCATAATTTTTATTGAACTTTTTTCCAATCCATTTATAATTCCCTACCACCCATGTCATATATCAAATCTTTTTCAATCTCTTAAATGCATTGATGGATACCCTTACTATATTCCAACTCATAATCATTTGAAAGACACTTGATCGATTCAATTAGTGATTGTTGAAAAAAAAAATGGTATCTAAGAAGCAATTATTATAAAATACAACATAAAGTATGGTCCTACACATTTCACATTCTCCTCCAAAAATCGTTGACCAAGATCCATAATTTCTATTAAACATTTGTCCAATTCATTGGCAATTCTCTACTAGCCATGTCATGCATCAAACATCTTTGATGGATGTCGTTACTCTCATCCCCATTTTCCCACGTCATGCCATTCCTCTTTTAATATTTTTATCATCCTCTCAATATTAACTACTCTTATTTATTGATAGAAGCCTAATCTAAAAATGTGAAAAAAACTCATCCATCTAAAGCATGACCTTTCATGCTCATCCATCTAAAATGACCTTACTTTTGGTTTTTAAAGGATATTTGGAAACCTTTATCAAAATCATGTGTATACTTTATAAAAGAGAAAATATATATTTTCTATAAACAATCCTATTATTGATTCCACAAAAAATTTCTCATGTACTATCTATTATTAAATTAGTGTTTTCATTTAATTATTGTCAACACTAACTTAAACTCCTGCTTTTAACTCTTGCTTTTGACAAAATCTCATAACAATCCTGGTTGCCATTGTGGTATATAGTTGTCACCACATCTATGATTTGAAAGATTATGAATCTTGACAGTTCATAATCATTTGAAAGAACATGGTTGATTAAGTTGGTAATTGTTAGAAAAAAAATTGTAGTAACTGAGGAACAATTATTATAGAAGACAATATAGAGGATGGTCCTACTTATTTCACATTCTCCTCCAAAAATCATTGACCAAGATCCATATTTTTTATTGAACTTTTTTCCAATCCATTTATAATTCCCTACCACCCATGTCATATATCAAATCTTTTTCAATCTCTTAAATGCATTGATGGATACCCTTACTATATTCCAATTCATAACCATTTGAAAGGCACTTGATCGATTCAATTAGTGAAATTGTTGTAAAAAAGAATGGTAACTAAGAAGCAATTATTATAGAATACAACATAGAGGATGGTCCTACACATTTCACATTCTCCTCCAAAAATCGTTGACCAAGATCTATAATTTCTATTAAACATTTGTCCAATTCATTGACAATTCTCTACCACCCATGTCATACATCAAATTTCTTTGATGGATGCCCTTACTCTCATCCCCATTTTCCCACGTCATTCCATTCCTCTTTTAATATTTTTATCATCCCCTCAATTTTAACTAATATTATTTATTGATATAAGTCTACTCTAAGAATGTGAAAAAAACTCATCCATCTAAAATGACCTTAATTTTGTTTTTTTAAATGATATCTGAAAACCAATATCAAAATTATGTGCATACTTTATAGAAGAGAATATATATATTTTTCTATAAACAATCCTATTATTGATCTCACAAAATATTTCTCATACTATCTATTATTAAATTAGTGTTTTCATTTAATTATTGTCAACACTATAACTAGGCACTGTCTATCCAAGATACACTATGCACCTGTTCGTGTCTGTCAGACTGACAGTCCGTTGACAACTCCTGTCATTGCTGCTAAAAAAATTTCGTATTTGTATGACCTCCCAGTCATTGCTGCTAACCAATTGTTGACTCAGTAGGCAATGAACTATATGCCAAGAAACAAATCATACATTGAAAAGAAAATGAATTCAAAAAATGTCATGGACTGTAAAAAATAATCACCATCAAATAATAATTGAATTCATAAAATTGTCATGGATTGCAAAAAACTAATCACCATCAAATAGTGAAAACCATTTCTGTGGTAGCTACTAGTTACGAAAAAGGCTCGAATATCAAGAAAAACTACCTCATATAATTTTCATTAATCTTGAAAGCTGTAAGACAAGAGGACTTAAATAAGAATTTAAGCAAAATTACAACAAAAATAATGTCCTGAGGATATGAGCAGAAACAATCACCAAGCAATGATTTACAGCTAATTTGAATAATAATGATCTATGATGCTTGAAAACCATTTGTCAAATATCTCTGACAGATAAGTATGATAGGACTCCACAATAAGATAAATACAAATGATTTTAAAAGTAAATAGAATTTGTGAGAATAGTGATCACAAAAATAGCTGAAGATTGTAGTTTCGTGTCCCACCATGCTTACCAAAATGTAACTACAAAATTTAAAAATAAAAGAGGAACAAATGCAAGAAAATAGATTCTGATTTTAAATCAACAGAAACTTCAAATGATTTTTTTTTAAAATAGTCAGCTATAAATTATTAGATACAATTTCCGTGGTGAAATAGACGTTCTTAGTAGATTTTGATTATAGTTAGTTATATAGATGTTCTAGAATTTTAATAGTATGTATCTGTGTATTCATGTATATGTTTTTTTTTTTTTTTTTTTAAGAATTGTTGAACTTATATTTACAATTTTTTGGCTAGGAAGATAGATGGTTGGGATTTGAAGATCAGTTTTGTGGAGATTGGTTGAGAGTGCTTTCATTAGATTTAGGAATGCTCATTATTTAATTTGTTCAAAATAAAGGGATGAGGTTGCATTAAATAACAAGAGTTGTAGAGCTGCGAAGTTCCTGCCATACAGTTTTAGAATAGTTTTGTTTGCATTTGTTGTGTTTGCTATGTTTTGGTCAGGATAAAGCAGTTGTCACCTAAACTTAGGAATTTGTTCATTGATAGAGTCAACTTTTTCTTCCATTAGAAAATGACCCTTATAACAAAAGAATTTTGCTCACTTCAAAATTCTGAGATGATCTGGTTGTGCTTTTAGGCCATGAAGAAAGCGCAATTTACATGTTGCCAGCATTATGTAAATATTAATGAGTTCAAATATTTCCTTAACCATTCAACATATATGATAAAAATCCTCTTTAGAAAAGCAAAGATCATTAGAATTTTCAATGTATGTAGAGTCATGTATAACCAACCTGCTTAAATGTTATAGTTTTCTGCGCAAATGAAAATGAAAGCATATAGTCCTATGTTCTCTTATAGGTGGGCCCGATGTCTCCAAAAAATGCCTGGGTCAAACATCATAAATCTCAATTGAACCCATATGCCCATTTTACTAATTGTAGAGTAGTGGACAGAAGCATTGCAATAGTCATTGGACCAATACCACAAGGTAGAGGATTAATTGTTGAATCTATTCTTGAAGCCTCTTCATAGGAAACATGACCAACTAATTGGTATTCTCTTTTAGCACTACAATCCTGCAAAAATGGAAGCAATAGTTTTAATTTTCTATATATTAATCATCTTTTACTTACAAACTTTTTTTGAAAAAGGCAGTTAGAAAGTGTCATACCTCTGCTGCATTTAAGCCAAGATCAATTAGTTCTGCACCAGGTTTTAGCCAATCACCATGAACCAAGTTTGGCACACCTACTACAACAACAAGAATATCTACTTCATGAGTAAAATCTATAGTAAATTCTTTTTGTTTTGAGTAGCTATGGTCTACATATTTTTTTTGTGGAAACATGGTTTAAAACTTTAAATTAATACTTAAGTAAAGATTGTCTACTATGTTTCAAATTTCAGAGCTATTCAATAGAATATGGCCCATATTCTGACATGTCAAACACTTTTTTAAGAAGAGAAAATGCAATCCACCCTTAATCAATGTGTATTTATTTACAGACTAAACATTTGTACCTATAAATTTATAGATATGTATTCTACGAGACCCTTTTTCAGTTGAAAATAAAGATTATGATATTTCTTGTAGAGTATGTAAAAAGTGATCTATGAAAATTCAAATCTACCCATTTTGTCTGACAAATTTGTTTTTAAGACATTTAACTGTTATTGTTGTTGTCCCTTAACTTCAAAATAAAGTGTAACCTGAAAGTCTAGCACAACTAATTCTCAAGTAAAAGTTTTTAGTATTTTAAATAACCATATAAAATTTAAAATTATTTTTTGTAGCTCAAAATTTGATGCTACTCTTTGGATTGCAAATATTTTACCCTTAAAGAACCTGCTCTTCATGTGAGAATTTTTACTCAATATTGTGGACACATCAGATACTTCAACCATAATGATTCAAGAAATTGATGATTCAAATTATTTTATTCCTTTCAAGGTGACCACACAATGCTCATGCATTTCTAGGATAGTACAGCTATAAGCCTACTGTCTAGAATCACAATTCTGTACTACAGACTCATCATTGTGTGAACTAATATTTATCTAGGGTATTAATTGTTTAACTTAAACATTGATGTGTATACCCTTAGCTTCCAAATTTGCTTGTCTCATTTGATTTTTTGTCAACATCACTATCTCTGGATAAATCATAACCAAATTCTAAGGTCATCTCTAAATGGGCATGAGTGCACTAAATGTGTTACATATCCATCAAGGTATTATTTGGATGATCAGACAAACTTCAGGAAATCGTAGACATAAAGAGAAAGATTAAATAAAAGCTTAATGAGATACACTCTTGACAATCTTTTTTTGGGATTTTCACTATTATTTGGTTCTATGTTATATTCCTTTCAAAATTGAAATTTTTTTTGTTATGATCAGTTGGAATAGACTCTACAAGAAATGCATAAATATATTGTCTTGTGTAAGAAGACCACAAACAAAAATAATAATTTGTTGATAAATCACAAGAGATGACTCTTTGTAATCAAACACAAATCTCCAGATTTTACACACATATCCAATAATTACCGCCAATGAATCAGAACAGCAGTATGAATCTTAGTTCAATGATATATGTCAATATCATATTCAGAATTAACAATAAATTTTGGATACTCCACACTGGGTATTGAAACAAATTGAAAAGTTGTCTTTATTTGCATCTTCTCCAGAAACTCATCTATCTTGTAAGTCAGGTAACATCTACAAACTGTATGTATTGTCTTGTGTTGCTAGAATTGGCAGTCATGTAAATTTTGGTAACATACTAGCTAGCATAAGTTTTGTACTAAGGGCCTCTGCCATATTGATGTAAAAAATACATGATACTGGGTCTCTTTAACTTAATCCCCTACTTGGTGAAGAAGACCCTATGGGGGATGATTAATCGAATTGAAAAAGAAGACAATTCATTATGCAATTAGTACTCCTCTGGTTGAAGTTGACAAGAGGTATATGCAGTATAGAAGTTTCCAAGTCAACTTATCAAAGGCTTTGGACATATCTAATTTGATAATCATTCTAGAATAACAGTCAAATTTTGAGAAATTGAATGGTTCTCCAGGTGTAGGTGGATTTGCAAGGTTTACTTTACTTTGAAGCATTCTCATGAGGTCAAACACAATGATAATTTTTTTTAACAATATATAAGGTATATAGAAATAAATGCCTTGTGGGCTTCAACAAGGGGTCTTTTAAACCAAATTGGCATCTAGCATGGTCATGACTTAAAAAGTAACCAGTATTATTATACCCTTATTGTACCCTACCCTTTATTGAACCCTAATTTAAGCCTAACCCTACCACTTACCATATCCCTAACCTTAGCTCCAAGTTTTATTCTAGATTAAAAATTTTAATCCTAACTTAACATTAACCCTAACCCTAATTAAACAATAATCATAACCCTAATTAAATCCTAATTGAACCCTATTTGAACCTTAATCTAAATGAACCCTAACCATAACCCTAATTGAACCATAAACCTAACTCTAATTAAACCTTAATTGTAAACTTAACTAAAATAAGCCTAATTGAACCCTAACTATAACTTGAACTTGATCCTAATCATAACACTAATTGAATGCTAACCCTAACCCTGATTGAACCCTAATTCCAACCATAAGCCTAATTGAACCCGAACCCTGACTCTAATTGAACCTTGTTGTTGGGGTTAAATTAGGGTTCAATTAGCATTTTAGTTAAACCCCAATTGTAAGATTAACCAAAATAAGCCTAACTAAACACTAACAGTAACTTGAACTTGACCCTAATCATAATACTAATTGAATGCTATCCCTAACCAGGTAACTGAACCCTAATTCTAACCATAAACCTACTTGAACCCTAACCCTAACTCTTATTGAACCTTATTGTTACAGTTCAATTAGGGTTTAATTAGCATTCTAGGATGGAGATTAAGGTTAGGTTAGGGTTAGAGTTCTGAATATCTTAATATTAGCTTATAGATTTGACCCTAACTATAATCATAATTGAATCCTAACCCTAAGCCTAATTAAACTCTAATTCTAACCCTAACACTAACCATAATTAAATTCTCACTCTAACCCTAATCGTAATTAAATCCTATTGTTAGGGTTGAATTAGGGTTAGGTTTAGGGTTCAATTAGAGTTCTCGTATAAATCTTGGGGTTAAGGTTATTTATTTCTTTATATTAGTTTATAAATTTGACATTAATGATAACTATATTAAAGAAAGAAAAGCTAGTATATATTTTTATTGGTATGTGAAATTAAGTACTAATAGGGTTAGAATTATTAATGTCTTAACATGTTAGTTTATAAATTTGACATTAATGAAAAATATTACAAACAAAAGTAAGTATTTTAATCTAGAATTTTATTTGTATGTGAAATGAAGTATTATTAGAATTAGAATTATTAATCATAAAAAATAATTAATCAAATCACAACAATATTTGTAAAGCTTAGAATTAATTATAAAATTAAACTAAATTTTAATTTCTAAAATTTATATAGTATTTATTATCTAGTTTTGAAAATAATCATTTAAATTATAGTAATTATCTACTACAAATAAATTAAATTAAAAATAAATTTTATTTTTAAAATAATTCAACAATTATTAATTATAATTTTAGAATAAATTAAGAATACTTATATATATAACTAAATTTTCTATTTTTTTTTTCTTTGCATCCAAATTATTTTATTTTCTAAAATTACATTAAATTATAACTTCAACAAAATTATAAATTATTTTGGATGCCTACTTTTGTATTTTTGAGTTCAATTAGGTATATTACAAAAATAAGTAAGCTTAAATCTACAATTCTATTTCTATGTGAAATGAAGTATTATTAGGTAAGAATTATTAATCGTATAAAACAATTAAATTAATAATCAAGTCACCACAATGTGTGTGTATTACAAAAAAAAGTATTTAAATCTACAATTCTATTTCTATGTGAAATGAAGTATTATTAGGGCAAAAATTATTAATCATATAAAAAAATTAAATCAATAATCAAATCAACACAATATTTGCAAAACTTAAATTTCATTTTAAAATTAAACTAAATTCTATTTTCTAAAATTCATAAAATATTTATTATTTAATTATTAAATTCATAATTAATTAAATTATAATGATTATGTAATATAAATTAATTAAATATTAAATAGAAGTACATGTTCCTTTTAAATAATTCAACAATCAAAGACTTTAATTTAAATTTAAAAGTATTCTTTATATTGTATTTTTTTTTCATTTTTACATACAAACTTTTTTATATTGTAAAATTAAACTAAATTCTAATTTTAAAAAATATAAAATATTTGAAGTTGATAAGTTTTAAATTTATTAATTATGATGATATCCAAAAACTAAAAAGATTCAAAATAACGAAATAGATTAATTACAAGTGACAACACACAAAATTCTACACTTATCAATACTAACCATGAAAGTTGCATGAAATTTTATTTGCACATCTATAAATCTTTTGGCTTATATCTAATTATTTTTTTAAAATAAAGTTACCGACAAATGAATGCCCCTTACTCAAAAAAAATATTAAGCACAATTCACGGTCAAGATTCCTTATACTAATTAAAAATTAATAATTTCTAGTTTTAATTTTGTCATAATTTTTGCTTTTTGGATGTTCAAGCATTAATGGCAAAAAAAAACCTAAAAAAAAGTCAAAAATTTGCAAAATAAAAATGTTATGTTCCATTCCATAAAATCCACCCTTATCACCTAAATTTTTTAGGCAATGATATTCAAGAAAAGTAATTTTGAAAATTAGAAAAGTTAAAAAACATGCATTTAACTTGAGAAAAAACTTCAAATATAATGTATAAAGGAAAATAATCAATTTTGATTGGTTGAAATTCAGAACATTAATCACTAGTTAGGATTTGGCGATGCCTATAACTTTCCATGGCAGGAACTAAAAATAGTAATTTTTTACAATCATAAAATGAAGTGGAATTTAATTGGCAATGTGGGATGGAAAGTAGACTAATTAGTTAGTGATATGAGGAAATACGAACTAATTAAATAAATAATAGAATTATTTAATTAGCTAGTGATATGAGGGAATATGAACTAATTAATTAAATAATAGAATTATTTAATTATCTAGTTACATGACAATAGATAAACGTGCCAGCTTAGTTTATTTAACTCATTACCAAAGAGGATGATGTGGTTAGGAAGGTGTTAACATGGTAAAGTGTCAATTTAGGATCATTAGCATTATGATGAATATAAACATGGTATGATGAGTGATGGTAAATAGGTAAAATTTAGGTGTCTATAGAAACATACAAGTTAAATTAAAGAATATATCTACTTCTTAAAGTCATAAAAGCATGTTTAGTTATTCCACAATCAATACTAGCAAACCAATCAAACTCCTATTCTATCGATTAAGACATATGAACAATCAAATGCATATCCACATTGATCGAAAATTGACTGTGATTCAAAATGACTATTGATTGTGTGATTCAAATATTTTATTGACATTTGGATGAATTTGAGTCATGTCATGAGCATGCAACACTATTGCATTGTCAAAAATAATGGTAAAATGTAATCAAAGATAAAAGATTTTTGTACATCCTTGTTCCTCTCAAAATTCCATCCAATCTTTAAAAAATAGCATCATGTTTCAAGTTCACATGGAAAATATATGGCTCCAAGAAATTGTTGAAGACCATAGCAATTGCTACTAAAGTACAGAAATAGTTGTTGCCAAAGTTGCACAATTTTCTAGCAAAATGGTTTTGGTAGGATTTAATTCATTTAAATTATTTTTGAGTCTTTTTGGAAGTTTGTTTAAGGTTTTTAATCATCCTCAGTGGCACATAAATGTATTACAACCATCTAAATCTTAACAGCACCATCATAAATGACAAAAAATCACCGTGTTTAATCAAAAATACCCAAAAAAGTATCTTTTGAAATTCCAAAAATTGTGATCTTTGGTTTTTGGCATTTGATCTTTTGGAGTCTAATTATGGGGAGGCTAAAAAAAAATTAGATCCTATCTCCATATGGAAAATACTTATATATTAGTTTTATTTTACTTCTTTGGTAGTTGACATAATTAGTTTCTCAGATGCAAGCAGTATTTTTTCATAGTTGACAACGGTTGGAAGTTCTCAACAATCATTGGTCATTTTATATACTTCTATTATATATGAGAAAGGGGACCATATGTTTGGGGATTCATTGAACTATTTTGTATAAGCATATGAATGAAATACATTGAGATAGCTTTATGCAATTATTGGTTTGAGTTTTTTGTAGGTTTGATATTTACTTGTCTTGTTTACTTGGTTATATTCTAAGTATACTAAATTAGGTACTAAACATTTGTGTCATTGCCTACAAGAAGTTGGGTTCAAAATGAAGTCGGGTTGGAGAAAATGGTCATATAAATGGGGTAGCCAACAAAATAACTAGTCCAATATAACAAAGAAAGAGATGATGACCTTACACAAGGTCTCATAAATTTTTGGGGCACATCCATCAAGGAACATGTACAAAGGGAAGTTGTGAGAAGGAAAATACCATAAAATGCAATTTTGGATAACTTGCAAATAAACAAAGAAGTAGATCATTTATTGAGCCATCTTCCAAGACTCATTGCATTATGTTTCATAATTTTACAAGATTTGTGTGTAAAAAAGAACAAGAACAATTTTCTCAACAAATAATCTAATGCTACAACTTGAAAGGAATCAACGAGAAGAACATAGCATTGACCAACAATGTACTTCTCATAATTAGTGGTATTTCATCCAAACAAGGATGGGGAAAAATTACAAAGTGGTCATAAGCCATTATAACTAAATGTTAGATGATCCTTGAGAATAAGGGAACAAAGGGAGTGAATAAGAAGATTGAGGGGAATACTTGAAGAAACCGAAGGGTTATTAATTGAAAATCCAAGTTCATCCCAAGAACAAAGTAAAAGCTAAAGCATCAGTAGGAGTCGTAGTCAAGAAGAGAAAAATACTTTCATGACAAGAGAATAAACAAAGATAGAGTGAGAGGAAATAACAATGCATTTATTGCTCCTCAACAAAGCGTATGTGAATCTCATCAACCAAAATGAGAAATCGTCAGTACAATCATTGCTAGATGAAGAAGAGTGGGAGGGAGATTCGATGGACTCACTAAAAAAATGTACAAGAAAAATATCTACTACATTGAAGAATTGCTACTTACAAAAGAGTTGATAATTGGAGGATTTAAGCCTAAAACTCTAGGACAAAGGAAGCATAAGAAATATTTTAAGAGAAAATCAAGTGTGTGGAATGCTAAGACAGGACAAGTAGAGTATTATTACATGGATGAGAGTATAAGAGAAGTGCAAGAACATACAAATACAAATAAAAACTCTCTATCCAAGTTCTAGTCACAAAGGTTGCATCAAGGAAGAAGGATGGTGACTCCCCCATCAAGTTTGAACATGGAGAGCCAAAAAAACCTAAAATTTATATGTAAAGGATCAAAGAATCATGTATGAAATTGTAAAACTTGCAAAATAATTTGGATATCCAATGGGTAGGATGATAGATCATATTAGTTAAGATAATTTACAACAAGTCTAAAGGGAATAATAATAGATTGCTACAGAAATATTGAAGCAACCTCCAAAGCTACATGGGAGAATCATTCAAAGAAGAATTCAAACATCTTCAAGATTACAATGAGATTTCCATGGAAATATACAATATGAAGCAAGAGAAGCATGCAAATGTGAGAACTTACAATCATAGGCTCAAATAACTTTTGATAAAATTGGAAAATCAACTTGTCAATGGACTAAAAAAGAGGCGGTTCATTGAAATGCTCCTTCCTTCAGTAAGGAAAAATATAAAATTTGTCTCATCCTCTCCTATGCGAATGTTTATAATCGAGCAATGGACATAGAGAGTGAGAATAAACCATCTTCTTGAGGGAAAAGAAAGAAGAAAATGAGAGTTAAGATGAAACTAATGATAATGAATCTAAAACTATCCAAGACCTTAAAAGGATATGATGAGAATGATGAAATAATTGAAGGATGATAATGAATCCACCAAAGAAAATAAGGAGATATGATGCACTAAATATAAAAATGAAGGTTATATTAAGACAAACTATCCTAATAAATTATTTTGTGACATATGACAAGTTCTAGAGAATTCTATCAAGGAGTTCTTGTACAATGTGAAAAAAGAAGCACTCAAGTACTCTTTACATAAGGAAAACAATATACCCACCAAATACACTACCAAAACAACAAAATAATAACAACAATAATGCATCACCTAGGGGGTAATGCAATAGAAGAGGGAACAAAATTTGGTTCAATAATAATATTGGGATGAGAAGCCAAATTCAATATGATGTGAAAGGATGGCCCATGATACAATATCATAAATACAATAAATGGGAGGATTTTAGAAGAGAATTCCAAAGTAACCAAAAAAAGGTAGGGATGTGCAATGGTATGGACTAGATGACCATGAGGACATTGATTGTCCAAAACAAAAAGGTAGAATTAATATTATCAACATAGAAGAGAGATAAGGCAATTTTGGTCGTCACCAAAGCACAAACTAGAAAGGCTACATATCCATACCCTCGCACAAAGAAACAGAGGCTTGGAGAAGAAAAGAAGAAGGTGGAACAAGCCATGGCAAAGGAACATGGAGAAGATCCAATGAAAAATAAATTACTTTTACATGATTGGAATCCGATAAAAACATTGTAAGATAGGTGTTACAAACCACTATACCAATAAGAATGATAGATCTATTGCAAAGTATGCCACAACTAAGAGTGGAAATCATCAATATAGTGGAGAATGATGAAAACTAAAGTTGAGAAATAAATGGTGCAAACAAAAATACAAAAATAATAATAGAATTACCACTACATGATGAGCAAGTCATTGACATGATGTTACTAGCAATTGGGGAAAAGTTTGATGAACATAATTTTTGACACATGAAAATTCTTGGGGAAACCAACCCTTTAGCCACTGAAATATCAACTAGTAGGAAAAGGCTAGCATGGGATCAAACCATTGGGAGCCTTAATGGAATAGAAGGTAAAAGTTGAGACTCAACAATTCCTTTTGAATTTTTTGGGACCATTCCTTTAGAGAAAAAATATTATGATGCACTACTGGGTAGAGGATGGCTAATAGGAGACAAAGCGATCATTATTAGAAGAATAGTACCCTATCAATAGAAAATAAATGAAGAAAATACATCATAGACCCAAGAAATCAAGTAGTGAGAAATGATCTTGCTTCCTTTGATTCAAAGTTGGATGAAGGAGAAACATGGGAAAAAGAAGGGAGAGGTTCATGGAGCCGAATTATAGAGTACTTGACCTTCAACATTGTTCAAAAGATGAAACTATATTCGTAAGAATGCTCTTTTATTAGCAACTAGAATATTATTAAATATTCCAATATGATTGTAGTATGATACAAATTGTATAAATTGGAGAAGAGGAATAAAATGGGTGGGTGACAACAAGTTGTAGATTTCCTTTAAAGTATGAGGAGTGCAAGGAAGTTATTTTCAAATTGGATGACACACTGACACATAACTTTGAATGATACTAGGTAATAAAGTATGAGAATCCTTCAATAAGGAGACTAAACCTAGGAGAAGAAGGTAGCTCCCATGTGGTTATGGTAGGAGATGATTAAGACCCTATTCTCAAAGCTACACCATATAAATTTTTCCTAGAATATAAAGATACTTTTGTATGGACTTATAAAGACTTGAAAGGAATACCACCATAACTATGTGTGCATATAATCCCCTTGGTACTAGAAGTACAACCTATATGAAAAATACCATATAGGATGAACAAGAACTATGCAGCAAAATTCTAGGAAGAAATAGAGGAAATGTTGGACTTGCAGGTATAATCTTCAAGGTAGAAACCAATGACTAGGTGTCTCTAATTGTTATATCACTCAAAAATGAATCTAAATAAATCCATATATGTGTGGATTTTAGAATTCTCAACATAGTTACTATCAAAGACTCATTTTTTTTCTTTTCACTAATTTGATTCTTGAGGAAGTCACGAGCTATTATATCAAATTTTTTTATCGATGACTTATTTGGGTATAATTAGATAAGTCTAGTAGAGGAAGGTAAGTTGAAAACAACTTTTGTGTTAGAAGATACATTTATGCATATAATAAAATGCATTTTGGACTATGCAGTGCCCTAGCTAATTTTCAAAGAATAATCCTCCACATCTTTGACAAGAGGTCCATGGGTAACTTCAAAGCTCATTCCTTGATGATTGGTCAATATAAAATAACCAAGAAACTCACTTTAAGGCCCTCACCAAGTGCATGGAACAATGTAGATCCACATAGTTGGCCTTAAATCCAAAAATATGTTAGTTCATGGTACTACAAGGTAAAATCCTTGAGAATATAGTCTATAAAGTAGGGTTAAAGACTAATTTGGATACAAAAAAAGGATAGTTGTCTAAATGGAAGTACCAAAGGATAACAATAGAGTTATATCATTCTTGGGCCACATGTAGGGTATTATTGATGGTTTATAAATAAATTTTCCCAAATATCCTACCCATTGGACATACTCATGAGAAAGGGAGTACCATTTGCATGGATAGAAGAACAATAGAATGTATTCAATGAACTAAAGGTATGCTTGATCAATTCACCGATCCAAGAATACCTAGATTGAAACAAAAAAAAATTCATGTCCATGCAGATACATCAAATTTCATGATCAGAGCAACATTAGCACAAGCAGGGCCTCAAGTATTGAATCATCCTTTTTTCTTTGCTATTCAACTATTTTCAAGTGCTAAATGTAACTTTAGTACAATAGAGAGGGAAGTGCTAGGAATGATTTTTTTGGTACAAAAAAATTCAACACTACCTCTTGGCAAGATCTTTTACATTCTATTTAGATCACTAGGCATTAATGTACCTATAAAACAAACCTATTATACAAGGGTAGGTAAGAAGATGGTTGGTATTATTGTAAGAGTTCACATTTACTATTATTATATGACTAGGGACAATTCATGTAATACTGAATCAACTACTAAGGATAAAGCTAGGAGAACCACTGGAACCTGTGTGAATAAATATTTTTTCAATGTCCACTTATTCTAGATAGTTGCATTGTCTCCTTGGTATGAGCACATAAGGGATTACCTTTCCACATCAACATTCTTAAAATACATGCCACTAAGGGAAATGAGGAAACTAACTCTAAAGAGTAAAACATTCCAACTCCTTAATAAGCTTTTCTATAAAATGTGATCCAATCATATTGTCATATGGCATGTCATTCATAAAGAAATAAAAGGTGTATTAGAAGAACATAAATAAATTGAAAGGAGTACATGTGGGTTTATATGCTACAACTAGAAAATTCCTCTTGGTTGGCCTATGGTGGCTAACACTACATATAGATGCACATAAGCGGGTAATCAAATGTGACACCTGCTAGAGAGTAAAGAAACCATTAAAGAGAGATTACGTGCCACTCTCGTCATCATAACCATAATAACTATTTGAGATGTGGGGATTAGATTTCATTGGTCTTCATAAATCCAACCAACTCCATAGGTGCATATATATCATTCCATTAACAAAGTACTTGGCTAAATGGATAGAAACCAGAGCATTATTGGACAATACAACACTAAGCATAACTAGATTTATTTATTAGCATGAATAGTCACTAGCTATGGTATGCCCATTCAAATGACTAGTGATAAAGGAGGCCACTTTGTGAATCATGTGATTTTCCTCATGATGAGTGAGTTTCACATATTTCACACACTCTTGATTCCATATTGCTCAAGAGTGAATGGTCAAGTGGAATCAATGGATAAAGTCCTCATCTATGTTATTCGCAAATTGTGTTGCACTTAAGGAACTGACTGGGAGGAGACGCTCCCAACAATGCATGGGCATATCAAAAGATGTATAAAATTACTACAAGACAATGCCTTTCCAATTGATGTATGGTGAGGAATCTATGGTCCCTATTGAATACATGGTACCAAGCTTGAGAATTATTGTAATTGGTTAAGTGATACTGAAAGTTTAAAGGAAATACTCTTCCAACTAAATGAGCTCTATGAATGGATAATATTGCAACAATGGGAAATGGAGGTAATGTAAAAATGAAAAAAGTACTAGCATGACAAAAATCTCCAAATAATGAACTTTTAACCGGGTCAGATAGTTTTCAAATATAACCGCTATTATAATGAAATCAAACCTAGTAAGTTTAAGGTGAGGTGGTTAGGTCCCTTTAAAATAAGAGAAGTGTTGGAGAATGGATCCATAAAGTTGGAAAAATAGAATGTACTTTGATTAGAGATAGTATTAACGGGTCTAAATTGAAGTTGTACAAGGAAAGAAAAGAAGTTTCACTCACAATAAACATGATAGATTGGATGGCCAAGGAAAATAAAGAAGTAAGCATGGAGAATCCTATTGTAGAGAACCCAATCAAAACCACCATAGCTCGAACAAACCTACATTTTGTAATAACCCATACTAATTATTACTTGATTATATTATTGCAAATGACATTATGATAATTTAATTTTAAAAATACATAACTAAGAAGCTATTTTCAATCATAGTGACATATGTCTAATTAAAATAAGAGTCATAATTTAATATGTATTCATTTCCAAATGCCAATTACAATATCCAAGTTGACTTGGCTCATTTGGCCACAAATTCAATACAATATACAATTCCACATCAAGGTTACATCATAGACCATGATAATCATGAAAACGTCCAAAGTTTCCTCTTGACACTCGCCTCCTCTAATGGATGAGAACATGGTTTAAGTGCTTTACCTCCCAACCATGAAGCTTACGCCTCCCCATAATTCTTCCAAATTGAAGAATACTCAACCCTACATGGAAAGTTTAGCAAGAGAACAATCTACAAGGTGGAATCTAGTGCATGCCCAAATATTAACATGCATCTCTATCTATGATTAGAAAAATGCAAGATCTATGCTAGGAATGGCAGAGAGTGTTATCACAAATTTTATACATACATAATGGGCTAATTGCTTGGCCAAGCATTAAAATTTAGTTGCAACAAAAAAAGATAGGTTTTGAATTTAAAGCGAAAACCTATATTCTCTAAACTCCATTTTGACACCCGTCCTAGAAGGTAACTTTCAACAACACCATTTTTTACCTTAGCAACTATCTACCCTCTAGCAACATCTACCCTGAGGTGGTCTAGTCTACTTAGGTGTTGTTCTACTGAAACAAGAGAATATTCTTTACACACATATCTACAGAAAAGTAATTCAATCTACTTATTTCCTCTACTTAAATAAAATCAAGAAATAATCCATTGGATTTGTTCATTACATTATCCATTCATTTCATACACATGTCACATGATTACATTCAATGTAATTAGTATTCATTCAAAAATGAATTAAATAAGTAACAATTTAAGAAGGTATGTCACAAGTATGTATATGTATGTAGACTAAGGTCTATGTACATACACATATATGTGCCAACTTAAGTTATTAATTTATGCATACATTCTAAAATAAAAACCATTATAATAGATTTCTTTCATTCAATTGATGCTACAAATTGTCATATCATTTGATAGTAATACAAGATGTAAATTTGCATTTTTCAAAGAAATAAGAATAGAACTATTTGAACAGTCTTCACATACTGATATGTTGTTTGTATCAAAACAAATTTTGCTTGTATCAAACAAATGCTATTTGTATCAAAACAATGTTGTTTGTATCAAACAAATGTTGTTTGTATCAAAATAAATGTTTTTTGTATCAAAACAAATGTTGTTTGTATCTAAACAATGTTATTTGTATTAAATAATGTTGTTTGTATCAAAAAAATGTTGTTTGTATCAAAATAAATTTTGTTTTCAGAAGTTTGCAAGTTACTATGCCAATATGTTTCATTAACAGTTTCAGGTTACCCAGTACATCGTGTAAATGAACAATGTTCTATCATTCTGGTTATACAATTATCTAAACAGTACTAGTTTCCTTTTAGTGCAAACAAAAGAGTTGAATGACATGCTTGTCATTTGCAATCACATACAAGTTGGAACATTTAAATTATTGTTTCAGGATAAGAGAGATACTCAAGTTTCTATGGCGAACTATTATGGCTATAAGTTAAAGCTACTATCGTTCTAAGAATGACTAACAATCAAATGATTGTTTGGTTTCATCACTAATATTATCATTTGTTGAACCTTGAAGAAATGTCAATTATTGGCTTATAATGTTCAATGGTCGGTTGATAAGACTCTTCCACAGTGATCGTTCTATGGATTGATATATGGATGCAAAACAGACTGGTGGAAACAACATTACAAGCATCACATTAATGCTTAAGTGATTTACTATAAATCGATATCCAAAGGATCTACTGTAAGCATAAAAATGGAACACTAAAAATAAAAGGGAATCATTTTGATGTACTATTAAATCCATATTCAAATGGTTTATTACAAATCGATCTTTAAGATCATGCCCATAAAATAGAAAATGAAATCAAATGAATTAATGGTTTGACCATCGTTCTTGGTGAATGAGGCGACATGCTCAAATAATAGCAATGTTTATACATCATTCTATGAATGATTGTTGAATCCTTTGCATCATTTAGTATGGCTTACCTACTTAGCCTAGCCGATAGGAATATTCATCAAACGGTGAAGAATAACATTAAAATTACAGTCGATCCCTTGAGGGAGTTGATAGACAATTTAAAAAATTGTTTAAATAAACAATGCTAAAAGTTATCAGATTCATCTGATTATTGTTAAAAGGGGTAAATAAACTTACATGCAAGCAATATCAACTTGAGGAGATATCAATAAAACAAAAAAAATTAACAAGACTCAGCTATCATGTCAATAGAGGATTATGCATAGAATTAGTGCATGCAAAAGAAAAGGATTGGCCGAAAGCCCCCCCTACAACTATTTTTCCAAGGGATTAATTGATCTCAAACCCAAATCCTCCAGTACTAAAACAAATAAGTTCATAGTAATTGGGCATCTATGTTTTTCCATTAACTCAAATGAATTCAACAGAACAAAAGGGAAAAATGAAACTTTCAAATAGTTTGCACTAAAAATCACACATATACAACATCAAGTATCGATTTTTACCTCAAATCATGGCTTTTCCTCATCCTTTCTTGCTTTTCCCCAAGGTGTTGATTCACTTTCCTACTCTCCTCTTTGATTCTCATTGCCATTGCTCATTTTTCTTCCAATGATACCTCCTCCAAAATGGAAACCTCGTTTGCCCATTATGGGAGTCGTTTCATTCCTTAATTGATGCTAATTTTTTAGCCACCCCCACACTATAATTTGAAAATCTGCCTCAAATTTGAAAGCAGACCACAACTTCATAAGATCTTCCTCATGATATTATTTGAATTCAATCAATATGATTGTGATAATTTTTTATTCCATATTATTATTATTTTCTAAATAATATGTATATATATGTGTGTGTGTGCATAAATATGTATATATATATATATACATATATATGTGTGTTTCTATTTGCACACACACACACACACATATATATTAATTGATCTCTATTTTTCTTTTATAATAGTAAAGTGTTCAATCATTTTCAAGCAAAGAATAAACTTTTATTTTATTCGAATAATTGTTTTCAAAAGAAGTAGGTTTCTCATCCTTCAAGCATGCCTTTTTCTAAATTACATATAAATATGTCCAATCCCACTATCCTTCTCTTTTAATTTCAAAATCATATGTTCAGTGTGAACAATTGAATAAGAAGTCACATGTATAACATTCCACAAGATTATTCTTTTCAAACATTGAATCATTTCAAATCAATTCAATGTAAATTTCTATATGAAAGTTTAAATGCAAATCTATCATGTTGTTTTGCGGTGTGTGTGCACCCAAATTGAACTATCAAGCTTACTATTCAATCTAGCTAAATGATCCTACTTCAACCATGTTCTCGTCTTTCAACCTATTTTCCTGTATTTGCACACACTTTCACTTACATAGTTCATCAGTAACATTCAATCATGATAAAGTATGAGATAGTTCATAAGATCATGTGGTCAAAAGACGATCAACTCCTTTCAAACTTTTCAAAAATATCAAAATTTTCATTTAACATATTGAATTTCCTCAATAATTCAATTTATCATATTTAATTTAAATGAAATAAAAATTGGGTTATCACATCCTTGAACCCCTCTTGGAAGAGACATTGTCCCAATTTCTATTTAATCAAAATTTAAGCATATATGTCTATTTCAACATCATATCATATTGTTCCCAAACCATTTAACTTTATAGTATTCAATCCAAAATTTTCAAACAAAATTATCAAAAGTCTCTTTCTAAGAAAGCAACTGTGGGAAGGAGTGTTCTATTTCTTTTGCATCCTCCCAAGTAGCATTGTCTTCTAAATACTAGTCCCATTGGACCTTAAGCTAGGCAATATATCTTCTTTGCAACTTAATGTTGCATCTATCCAAGATTCTAATGGGCTCCACTAGCACCAGTCATGGGTCCTATACCTACAAGGATTTCCAATTGAGCACATTAGCTACATCAAGATGATATGGCTTAAGCAAAGAAACATGAAAATCATTATGAAGTCGAGCCAGAGCAGGTGGTAGATCAAGTCTATAAGCAATTGGGTTGATCACTTCCAAGAATTGAAATAGACCCACACATCTCAGGGCTAATTTGGAAGAATTTCCAAAGGAAATGGAACTTTTATGAGGCCTGACTCTTAAGAAAACTTTATCCCCTTCCGCAAACCATCCAAGAGTCCTATACTTGTTAGCATTATTATTTTTTCGGTCTACTGCCTCCTTCAGTCTGCTCTTAATAACTCTCATTTTTTCTTCCATCTCCTTGAGCATTTTAGGTCCTACTATGATCATGTCTTCCAACCTATCCCAACTGATGGGTGTACGACACTTCTTCCCATAAAGAACTTCAAACAGTGCCATACCTAGAGATATGTGATAAGAGTTATTGTAAGCAAACTCCACCAATGGTAGGTATTCTTCCCACTTATACTATTGGTCCATACAGTACATTTGGAGGAGTTCTTCAACTACTTGATTCACCCTCTATGTCTACCCTTCAGTCTGAGGATGATAAGTTGAGATGAAAGTTAACTTGGTTCCCAATGCAAAATTTAGGGTCATCCAAAATCTTGAGGTCATCTGGGTGTCTCTATCAGAAATGATAGTCTCTAGCAATCCATGTAAGTGGAAGATCTCCTAGACAAATTTCTTGGCCAGGGTCAACAATCCATCCTTAAGGTTTCCTAGAATGAAGTATGCCACCTTGGTCAACTTGTCAATCACAACCAAGATAACATCATGTTGATTCTTGCTCAAAGGTAACCCCTATATGAAGTCCATACTGATCACATGCTATTTATACTCAAGTATGTTGTGAGGATACAATAGCCCTACTGGATGTCCATGTTCATCCATGGCTCGCTGACACTCTAAGCATTTGGCTATGTACACTACACTACATCCTTCTTGAGTTTAGGCCAAAAATATAGAGTTTTCAATTTTGCGATCATCTTGGATACTTCAGGGTGTCCTTAATAAGGTGCATTATGAACCTCTTCTAGAACCAACTTCCTGAGCTCTCCAAAGTCTAGAATGTACATTCTTCTTTGGTATATCAAAATTCCATCTGATTCGAACTCATACCCATCGAACCGATGATCCGATAAATTCTTTGCTAGGGCACTCTTCACTCTTTCATAGTGCTCATCCTCTTGCAAATGTTATATCACCTGTTGTCTCATATTAGACCTTGTCAAGATCATGGCTACTAGATTTCTTCATCTACTAAGAGCATCAACCACTCTATTCTCTTTTCCCTTTATATACTCAATTCCAAATTCATACTCACTAAGGAATTCCAACCACCTTCTCTATCACACATTAAGGTTTAGCTGAGTAAAAATGTATCTGAATCCCAAGTGATCTGTCTTGGGCTCAAATGGCTTTCCCAAGAGAGAATTCCTCCACATTTGCAAGGCATGAACTATTATGGATAACTCTAAATCATACAGTGCATAATTCATCTCATGTTGTTTAAGCTTCATTGATTCATATGCTACCACTTGTCCATCCTATATTAGTACTTCTCCCAACCCCTCTCTTGAAGCATATGTGATCACAATGAATATTCCATTAGGATCGGGGAAGGTCAACACTATTTTTTTCATGAGCCTCTCCTTCAAGAGTTGGAATTCTTGTTCACACTTCTTGGTCCATTCAAACCATGTTCCCTTTCTTTGGAGTGATATGAGTGGAGATGCAATCTGGGATAACCCTTGCACAAAATTTCTATAGTATCATGTGAGGCCCATCAAACTACAAAATTCTGACACATTCTAAGGCACTGGCTCCACGATCACCTTGATCTTCTCAGGGTCTACAGAGACTCCCTCAATTGAAATAATATGGCCTAGATAGTGCACCTTGTCTTGATAAAACGAGCACTTGGATAGCTTCCCAAAGAGTTTCTTCTCTCTCAGTCATTGTAAAACTATCTTCAAGTTCCTATCATGCTCTTCAATCGATTTTGAGTAGACTAGGATGTCGTTACAGAAAATCAAAACAAATTCATCCAAACAGTCTCAGAACATACTATTCATGATATTTGTGAAGGAGTTGTAGGTGCATTGGTCAAACCAAAAGGTACCATAGTGAACTTGTAATGTCCATACAAAGTTCAAAAGGAAGTCTTAGGAATATATTCTTTAGTTATTCTCAAATGATGGTATCTCAATCTGAGATTGATTTTGGAGAACACTATCACTCCCTTCATCTAGTCAAACAACTCATCGATCCTTGGGAGTGGGTATTGATTCTTGATGGCCACCTTGTTCAACATCTGATAATCTATGCACAGATGCAGGGTTCCATCCTTTTTCACAAAGATAATTGGTCTCTCCAAGGAGACACACTGGGTCTTATGAGCCCTTTGTTCAACGATTTCATTAATTGGTCCTTCAACTCATAGTTTTCGGTAGTGGTCATTTGATAAGATGCTTTGGATTGAGGATTGACTCTTGGTACAAGGTCAATAGAGAAGTCATATTCCCATTTCAGAGGTAACTTTGTGAGTTCATTAGGAAATACATCTTGAAACTCCTTGAGAATAGGGTAGTCATCTAAATTTGGTTCCTTGTTGTCAGGGTTATTGATATGTACAATGTAAATAGTACATCCCTTCCAATGAGCCTTTTTGAGCTGCATAGTAGAGATCTATCTAACTTCTAAGGGTCTTTACATCCTACAAATCTCGAATGGGTTCCCATAATCATCCAGAAAATTAATTGCCTTATCCTCACAGTTCACTATAGACTTATGCTTAGTTAACCAATTTATTCCTAAAATTACATCGTATGAGCCTAAGGGTGCCACATACAGGTTGACTTGGGTTTAGAAGGTTGTAAGCTCTAACTTGTTGCAAAAGAGAAGTATCTACCCTCTGCTCTACTTCGTTTCCATAATAGATTTTCCATGGTTTTTCCATGTATCCAGGTCTAATAGGTATCTTGGATATTACTCTCACATCTATGAAACATTTAGTAGCTCTAGTATCAATTAAAATAGAGACAGTTCGGCCATAGAGCTTACCCATCAATTGTATTGGTGAAGCCTAATACTTTGCTTGCTTGTTATCCACTGTAATATGGGTCTGATGATGCTAAGTTGCTGATAATTTCCTTCCCTTCATGACTTCAATTGCTATGGACAATTTGAGGCATAATTATCACCTCCACAAGTATAGCACCTATCACAAGGCCCTTTGCGACCTCTTGGCTTGTCCTCTCTAAATCCCTTCTGCTTTTGGTCATCTTTTCCTTTGTTATTGTTTTCCATCTTGTTCTTTCCACCATTACCACCTTCACCTTTCTCCCTTGACTCACTTCCCCTCTTGAGATTATAGATCCGATGGTTCTTGTCTCCTTTATGAAACTTCTTGTTCCCAAACCGTGACTTAGGATTTGAATTATTGCAGTTATTGGAAAAATGTTGCAATTTGTGCTCTTGTTTGGTTGCCTTCAGGAAGACTTCATTCATGGTGAGAGGATCATGCATGTCCACTTCTACTCCAATTTGGGGTCTAAGTCCCAATATGAAATTTTGAATACAGAAACGTTTGTCTCCCTAATACTGGGGCACATACTTCAGTAGTTTGGTGAACTTTTCCCAATATTGGGTCACAGTCATGCTCCCCTGAGTTAGGTTTTGGAATTCTTTCACCTTCTTATGACAAAGAGCTATGAGAACCATCTCTTTCTAAAAGATTGGAGGAAGAGTTCCCAAGTAATATCAATAGGCTGAAGGTTCCTTTCAGTCTTTTCATTATCCTATCAAGTAGTTGCTTCTCCTAAAAGTTGATATGTGGCCCATGCCGCTTTAGTCTAGTCAGATAGGTTACAGAGTCCAAAATATTTCTCCATCTCCATGATCCATTCCTACGCCCCTTCTTTGATGGCTTTACCATCAAACTTAGGTGGTGCTATTCTTTTGAGATCCTTGCCTTGTTCTTCCTCAATTCGACCTCAAGGAGCTTCTCCTTGATTGACCTCTGCATTCTTGTGAACCTGGTCCTCGCATGCCACTCAAACCTCATGTTCTATGTGATCCATATGAGCCTCTTGCCTGCTCAAAAGCTCTAGAATCTATTCTAGCCTCTTGTTTGGTCCATTGTCAAACCCACTAACACCCGTCTCTTTTATGGTGGTCACCATACTTGCTTACACTCAACCTACATCACATTTCATGTCTATCGTAACTTAACACTGGTTTCTACGAGTAAACATTCTTATTCACATAACATTGCATATATCACTCATTCATTCACAATAAAGCATGTTTTGGAGTTCTCCACTTGAACACACAAAAAATAGCATCTTGCTTTATTTATATTAAGTGTGGGTCAATAGGCCCTTATTTACAAAAGCTTATTGTTACATTAGTCAATTTTCTCATTCTCAAAGAGATGGCATTCCTCTAGTTCCTCATCAAAATTTACATCAATTTTCTCAGAAGAGGAGGGTTCAACACGTAGGCTCTCCTTTTCCTCCTTATTTAATAAGGGTTTGTTTGTCCACACCCTAGATTCCAGTCTCTAATTGTGGAAAGCTTCTTAATCTTAGGAGTTTGTTTCAACTCCTCAATCTTCTTGCCTCTCTCCAGCTTAAGTCAAGTGAGGACTTGAGCTAGAGTCTCATCGTCGGGAACCTTAGGTTGAACCTCAGTCTTGGTGTTTTCTTCCACTAAAAATTTCTTATTCAAGGTCCTAATGGTCTTCCCTTTCTTTCTTCCTAACTTAGACCTTTCCATACCTGCATTCAATCTAGGTTCGGTCAATCCTCAGGACAATTCAGATTTGGTCAAGGGTCAACTATTCCCTAGTCATGGCTATTGTGGACTCAAAAGGCCTAGAGTTGAACCCTAAGATTTGATACCAATGTAATAACCCATTCTAATTATTACTTAATCATATTATTGCAAATGACATTATGAATATTTAATTTTAAAAAGACATAACTAAGCATTTTTTTCAATCATAGCAACACATGCATCTAATTAAAATAAGTCATAATAATATGTATTCATTTCCAAATGTCAATTACAATATCCAAGTTGACTTGGCTCATTTGGCCACAAAGTCAATACAATATACAATTTTACATCAAGGTTACATCCTAGACCATGATAATCATGAAAACGTCCAAAGTTTCCTCTTGATGCCCGCCTCCTCTAGTGGACAAGAACATGGTTGAAGTGCTTTATCACCCAACCACGAAGTTTACACTTCCCCAAAATTCTTCCAACTTGAAGAATACCCAACCTTGCATGGAAAGTTTAGCAAGAGAACAATTTGCAAGGTGGAATCTAGTGTGTGCCCAAACATCAACATGCATCTCTATCTATGATTAAAAAAATGCAAGATCTATGCTAGGAATGGCAAAGAATGTTATCACAAAGTCGATACATACATAATGGGCTAACTGCTTGGCCAAGCATTAAAATTTAATTGCAACAACAAAAGATAGGTTTTGGATAAAGAAAAAACCTATACTCTCTAAACTCCATTTTGACACCAATCCTAGAAGGTAACTTTCAACAACACTTTTTTTACCTTAGCAACTAT
The DNA here is from genome assembly GCA_007258455.2 of Sequoia sempervirens. Lineage (NCBI taxonomy): Eukaryota > Viridiplantae > Streptophyta > Pinopsida > Cupressales > Cupressaceae > Sequoia > Sequoia sempervirens. Next base: position 397,578,441 of record VDFB02000017.1, on the reverse strand, counting down.
CTACCCTCTAGCAGCATCTACCCTAAGGTGCTCTAGTCTACTTAGGTGTTTTTTTTCTACTCAAACAAGAGAACATTCTTTACATACATATCCACGAAAAAGTAATTCAATATACTTATTTCCTCTACTTAAATAAAATTAGGAAATAATCCATTGGATCTATTCATTACATTATCCATTCATTTTATACACATGTCACATGATTACATTTAATGTAATTCAATATTCATTTAAAAATGAATTAAATAAGTAACAAAAGAAGGTATGTCACACTTGTATGTGTATGTACATAGACAAAGGTATATGTACATACACATATATGTGCCAACTTAAGTTATTAATTTGTGAATACATTATGAAATAAAAACCATTATAATAGATTGCTTTCATTCAAATGATGCTACAAATTGTCATATCGTTTGATAGTAATACAAGATGTAAATTTTCCTTTTTCAAAGAAATAAGAACATGATTGTTTGAACAATCTTCACATATTGATATGTTGTTTGTATCAAAACAAATGTTGCTTGTATCAAACAAATGTTGTTTATATGAAAACAATGCTATTTGTATCAAACAAATGTTGTTTGTATCTAAACAATGTTGTTTGTATCTAAACAATGTTGTTTGTATCAAACAAAGCTGTTTGCATCAAACAAAGCTGTTTGCATCAAACAATGTTGTTTGCATCAAACAATGTTGTTTGCATCAAACAATGTTGTTTGCATCAAACAATGTTGTTTGCATCAAACAATGTTGTTTGCATCAAACAATGTTGTTTGCATCAAACAATGTTGTTTGTATCAAACAAATGTTGTTTGTATAAAAAAAAATGTTGTTTGCAGAAGTTTGTAAGTTACTATGACAATATGTTTCATTAACAGTTTCAGGTTACCTAGTACATCATGTAAATGGTCAATGTTTTATCATTTTGGTTATACAATTATCTATATAGTACTAGTGTCCTTTTTGTGCAAAAAAAAGAGTCAAACGATTTGCTTGTCATTTCCAATCACATACAAGTTAGAATATTTAAATCACTATTTCAGGATAAGAGAGATATTTGAGTTTCTATGGGGAACTGTTATGGATATAAGTTCAAGCAACTATCATTCTAAGAATGACTAATTTAGTCAAATTACTGATAGGTTTCATCACTAATATTATCATTAGCCAAACCTTGAAGAAATGTTGATTATTGGCTTACAATTTCTGATGGCTGATTGATAAGACTCTTCCACAGTGATCATTCTATGGATCAATGTACACATGCAAAACAAACTGGTGGAAAAAACATTACAAGTATTGCATGAATGCTTAAGTGATTTATTGTAAATTGATATCCAAAGGATATACTGTAAGCATAAAAATGGAATACTAAAAATAAAATGGAATCGTTTTGATGAACAATTAAATCCATATTCAAATCGTTTACTACAAATCGATCTTTAAGATCGTGCCCATAAAATAAAAATGAAATCGAACAAATTAATCGTTCAACCATCATTCTTGGTGAACGAGGTGACATGCTCAAATAATAACTTTATTTATACATATCATTCTATGAATGATTTTTGAAATCTTCACATCATTTGGAACGGCTTAGTTGCTCAGCCTAGCCAATAGGAAGATTCATCAAACTATGAAGAATAACATTAAAATTGAAGTTGATCCCTTGAGGGAGTCAATAAACGATTTTAAAAGTCATTTAAATAAACAATGCTAAAAGCTATCAAATTCATCTGATTATCCTTAAAAAGATTAAATAAACTTACATGCAAGCCATATTGACTTGAGGAGGTATCAATAAAACAACACAGTTTAACAAGATTCGACTAATCAAGCTGATAAATGATTATGCAAATAATTAGTACATGCAAAAGAGAAGGATTGGCCAAAAGGGCCCCTGCAACTTATTTTCCAAGGGATTGATCGATCTCAAACCCAAACAGCCTGGTACTAAAAAAAATAAGTTTGTAGTAATTGGGCATCTATTGTTTTTCCATTAACTCAAATGAATTCGATAGAAAAAAAGGGAAAAATGAAACTTTCAAATAGTTTGCACTGAAAATCATGCATATACAACATCAAGTATCAATTTTTACCTCAAATTGTTGCTTTTCCTTAGCCTTTCTTTCTTTTCCCCAAGGTGTTGATTCATTTGTCTGCTCTCCTCTTTGATTCTTGTCTCCATTGCTCGTTTTTCTTCCAATGATATCTTCTCCAAGTGGAAACCTCGTTCGCCCATTATGGGAGTCGTTTCATTCCTTAATTAACATTGATTTTTTAGCCACCCCCACATTGTAATTTGAATATATGCCTTAAATTTGAATGTAGACCACGACTTCATAAGATCTTCCTCATGGTGTTATTTGAATTCAATCAATATGATTGTGATAATTTTTTATTCCATATTATTTTTTTGTAAATAATATGTATATATATTTATATATATGTGTGCATATATATGTATATATATATACATATATATATACATGCATATACATATATATGTATGTATATATATATACATACACACACACACACACACACACATATATATATATGTGTGTGTGTGTGTGTGTGTGTGTGTGTGTGTGTATAAAATTGATCTCTATTTTACTTTTATAATAGTATAGTATTCAATCATTTTCAAGCAAAGAATAAAATTTTATTTTATTTGAATAATTTTTTTCAAAAGAAGTAGTTTTCTCATCCTTCAAGCATGGATTTTTTTTAAATTACATACAAATATGTCCAATCACGCTATCATTCTCTTTTAATTTTGAAACCATATGTTCAGTGTGAACAATTAAATAAGAAGTCACATGTATAACATTCCAAAGGCTTATTCTTTTCAAACATTGAATCATTTTGAATCAATTCAATATAAATTTCTATATGAAAGTTTAAATGCAAATCTATCATGTTGTTTTGTGGTGTGCACGCACCCAAATTCCATCAAGCTTACCGTTTTGTCTGACTAAACGATCCTACTTCAACTATGTTCTCATCCTTTAACCTATTTTTCTGCAATTCCACACACTTGCACTTACACAGTTCATCAATAACATTCAATCATGATAAAATATGAGATAGTTCATAAAATCACATGGTGAAAAGATGGTCAACTCCTTTCAAACATTTTAAAAATATCAAAATTTTCATGTTCAACATTATATTGAATTTCCTCAAAAATTCAATTTATCATATTATAATTTAAATGAAATAAAAATTGGGTTATGACACATTTGACAAAATTTATGTGTGGGCCACCAACCACATAGATAAGGATATGTGGAAAATGAAGACTGCATGCACCACACTCTGGAGAAAGAACAAGATACATCAGATATAAATTAAACACATATGAGGCATGATGAGATCAACATGATCACACAATAAATGGAGAAGATTTCCATCAACTGCTAAGGAATACCTAGATCCAAATGAGGAACAAGCTCTAAATCTTCAGTCACTAGTGATGGCTAAACCATACATGATAGTGGAATGTTTAGGGTATGATGAGGTTGTAAGACAATATACAAAGAAGCATCATTTAATGTCACCACCAACAGCAATATCATGCTCAAGAAAACTTTGGAAGATTGTACATAATCCTCCAAAACTAGCCTATCCATATAAGGTGACAAAATCATGTGGTGTTAGCAACAAGGAGGAAGATTTATTGATTCTCACTAGAAGATTAATAAAGATATGGAAACAACTCATTGTTGATGAAAAAATTGAATTGTAATATAATGGAAAAACTTGTGCAAATGAATGTTATAAATGGTCGTACAACACCTACATGTAAGGTAGAAATGGAGATAAAATAAAAAATATTAAGTTCAAAGGGTGAATAAAATAAATTAGAAAATAAGGAGACATTGGAATGGAAAAGGAAAAAATATTATATTAAAAATTTCAATTCAAAAAATGAAGCAAATATATCATTTGTTATTTGTGGAGGTGGACACACCAAAATGGGGTTTGACTTAGGAAAGCCTCTATACAACACAACCTTTCCCTCTCTTTTTAAGTGTGTAGTTCAACATAAAACTACAAGAAAACTCAATGCAAATTGTAACCTGGCATTTGAAGTTTGTATATCCTAAAAAGTAGCATTTCTAGTCAAGGGCACCCTTACCCTTGACCCTCAAATTTAGGCTCATATTTTTATAATAGGTGTACAAGTATCTTCCCTTCTTAGATCTATAATTGTTCCATCAATTTTCAATTTCATTAGTGTGATAAATTACATTTTTCAGATCTAGGGTTTATGTTAAATAGGCTAATTAAAATACACATCAAATTCTCCTCTTTGTAACTTGTTGGTTGAAAAGTTTGTCTTCTTAAAAATTAACTAAATATGACTCCTTATTGCCTAGAATAAAGAAAAATAAGCAATGAATAGTTGGAGAGATTACCATTTCATTGGTGATCTTCCTCTAAATTTTATTAAGGTAAAAATCCCTTGTAAGATAAAATTTTAATTATTTGGAATTTAAAAAGATGGGTATACTTTTAACCAAAAAGTGGTAAAGGAAAACTAACACTTGTTCATAGCCATAATACAAAATTGATCAAAATAAACCTTCAAAAATATCAACTTTGGAGAGGAGGGGGGGCAACCACTCAACGACTCTAGGTCACGGAGAGCCGAAAGTTGAAGGCCCTGCCCTGATCTACCTCAACCATGTAGGTGTTTAGGGAATTGGAGGATAGAGAATGAAGAGCACTCTTAGAGCTTCTGTCACTCTACTAACCTGAGAGTTATATTTGGACTAAGAATCAGGTTTCTAGAACTTAGACTGTACCTCAAATAGCTCTCTACGAGAGGACAACAATGCAAAAAAGGGACAATAGCGCAATGCAATGGCATCTCACAGGAGTGTTGGCATCCATACAGATAGAAAGTGAAAAGGCACAAACAAAATAACAAAAAACCTACTAAATAGCTTAGCTAAAGGTTTACTTGTGATGACAAAAGCAAGAAATAACAAAGAGACTAAGATAACGTAAGTAATATTATGAAAGAGAGGAGAATAAAGGTGGTGAGAAATAAACTTAAGAAAGGTCCAATTATCCCACAAGATCCACATGACCAAGTACCTACACATAGAAAAGAGGGGGAAAATGTTGGGGTTGTTTAGGGGCTTGCCACAGTCAAACCCCCATTTTGGTGTTTCCACCTCCATGGACAACCAGATAGATATAGAAATGGAAATGCGATAAAAAAAGTATTAAAAAGAGAGAATATCAAACACTAGAAGAAACACTATGCTACTCAAATACACCAACAATGCAATAGTGAGAAAATAATACCACCCTCAACCAAAGGTGCTCAAGACCAATGAGAGAGGAATGCAACTCTACAACGGTGGCAAAGTTGACGTGGCCACAGCGAAGCCGAAGGAAGTCTTGCAAGACACCAAGTTGCAGCTTCTATGGTAGATGTGAAGAATACTGTGATGTTGGAATGATGAAGTTGATAGTGCAACAAGTAGCCAAGACGTGTTGGGGAATGTGAGAATTGTCAAGAAGTTGTTCAAGAATTGTGAAGAAGATGAGATAAATCTAAAAGATAGACATTTGAAGGTGCTTTAGGAGGGAAAGAGTCGTTCAAAGGTCGATTGAAGGGTGCAAGGGTGTATGTTGGGGTTGTTTAGGGGCTTTCCATAGTCAAACCCCCGTTTTTGTGTTTCCACCTCCACGGACAACTAGATAGATATAGAAATGGAAATGCAATAAAGAAAGTACTTGAAAGAGAGAATATCAAACACTACAAGAAACACTATGCTACTCAAATCTAACAACAATGCAATAGTGAGAAAACAATACCACCCTCAACCAGAGGTACTCAAGGCCAATGAGAGAGGAATGCAACTGTACACAACCATGGAAAAGTTGACGTGGCCACAACAATGCCGAAGGAAGTCTTGCAAGACACCAAGTTGCAACTTCTATCGTAGATGTGAAGAATACTATGATGTTGGAATGATGAAGTCGATAGTGCAACAAGTAGCCAAGACGTGTTGGAGAATTTGAGAATTGTCAAGAAGTTGTTCAAGAATTTTGAAGAAGATGAGATGAATCTAAAAGATAGAAATTTGAAGGTGATTTAGGAGGGAAAGAGTCGTTCAAAGGTTGATTGAAGGGCACAAGGGCATTACGTTTCGTCGCTAATGGAGAATGTAATGTCTCTACAGATTCTAGAGGAAAGAATCCTATCTAGACATCTGTGTTCCGTACTCGCATTCCCAATAGAAATTCCCCCACCAACACTACATACAAGTGCCAAGTGGATGGAGTACAGACATATAATATGGAATTGCATTGTTAGGTTTAATTTTTCTAAGGTGAAGGATGTAAAAGGGGAACTTGCAAGGGGGTGCAAATTCATTCCTATACATTTTTCCCCCACTTTAGCGAACATGAGTGCCAATGAGTGTTCAATAAATTAGGCCGAAATAATTTCAAGAAAATATACCTGAATCATCAAGGAAACAAAACACAATATGGCATTCTCGAAAGCGCAGGGCAGGAAAATGGCTCCACAAGTACTTGATCCTGAAGAGAGTTGAACAAACTACACCAGAGGGCTGCAAGCCAATGGTGAATAGTTCACGCAGGATGAAAGCACTTCATAGGTCCTTTGACTTGCAAAGAAGGTTCCCGCAGGTGCTCAGTCCCGAAGGAAGCCAAATGTGAGGAAATCCACAAAGTCAAATTGGAAAGCAACTTCACAGGCACACCTACAAAGCAACATGTTAATCTGCAGACAAAACATGTTAGAAAACAAAAATCCATGCAAGCAAGCAAGCAGATAGTCACACAAGCAATCAAAAATTGAAGGAAGAGCTTTCAAAGGGCTCCCTTGGGAACCCTTCAAAAGAAAGGGGGTCCACTCAAGGGACACTCTATTTGAAAGTGCAATAGTATTTTTCATGAATCAATTCAACATCAAGGAATCCTTTTGAAATATTTCACTTCATCAAGGAATTTGAAAGGAAGGAAGCCCCCTCACAAGGGGAAGGTCAGAACTTCACCTGCAAGAAAAGTTGCTCCCTCCTTAGAGGGAAGTTTTTCAAATTCTTTCTTTACAAACCGGTGATTTGAAGGAAAAGTATTCTGCTAGGGGTCCTTGTTGAGGAATGCAATTTTTGAAAAATAAATATTTTCAAGAAGGGATTCATTGGCCACTGACCTTTTGAAAATAGAAGCAGTGTGAGAGCCCCCCTTAGGATGGTGCATGCCGAACACAAAGGTATGTGACATCCCAAGGAAAGAAAAGTAAGAATAAAAAGTGATGTTGTGGCCCACATAACATAACAAGATGTAACTATGGTAATGTTTTCATGCATGTGAGGGACATCACATGAGCACCACAACATCATAAAGCAAGCAAAGAAGAAAGAAAGATGCAAAGAAAGGAGAGACAATTTAACATAACAAACAAGAGATAGGGAGATTTGATATTTCAGGGTCAGAGCTACTCATAAATATAGATAGATAAGTATAATAATATATAAATGAACTGTCATCAACCCCCTACTATATCAAACCATGTGAAGAAGGCACATGAAAATAAAAATTGAGTCAACATGGAAGGGGAGCCTAAATGGCCCCAACACTTTGCATCATCCCCAATTGTAAAAAATCAATACACAACAAAGAGAAGAATGATGTGACAAATAGATGAAGTTATACGACATAAAAAAACTCTTGTATCCAAGCACCTATGAGGGTGACAAGGGTCATCCAAGAACATATAAGACAAGCATTGGGAACAAAAACACACACACAATCTAATCAATAGATAAAGAAGAGGCACTCCCTAGTCCTCTTCAATCAAGAGGTCATCGTTCTCTCAATCTAGATCACTGTAAGGGGAGGGCGGATGAACCTGCAAGGGAAAAATATCAAGGGGGTACCCTCCAACCCTCCTACAAAAAGAGCCAAGGAAGAAGGCCCCTCAAGGTCTTCTCGACTCAGTTCCTGTGAGGTGAACGTCAACAATTTTGCAAATATCACTGATAGGGTTGGGACCTCATCCACAAAGTTGAACATGCACTTTACTAGAGTGTCATGAATCAACTCAGCAGGTGATGGAGGTGATGCCCAAGATCCACTACTAGGATCACTGAAATATTCAGGAACAATGACAAACTTCAGGCACACTAAGGCTTCCTCCATCACTAAGATGATACAAGCCAATGTAGAACCACCCTCCAAAGAAGGCGAACCCTTCTTCCAACCCCCGTTGCTAGCAAGGTTAGCCTCCATATTTTGCTTCATCGAAGGATGTGAAATCCCCACAAATGAAGCAGCGGGCATGGAGGAAGAGGAGAAAACTGTAGCGGACACCACCAAGGTATTCGACATGTCCACAGGTTTTGAAAATGACGAGATGTCCAGAAGGGACATCAGAAGGGGACGCTCAACTGAAGGAGCAATGAATACCTACACCCTCTTCGAGTGAGGATCATTCACACTCACAGGGGGAGCTAGGATCAAGACTAAGGCTGAGAGAACTGAAGCAGGAAGAGCAGAAGAGGACACAATAGAGGGTGTCGGAGTAGGAGCTACTAGCTCCTCTTCCTTCTTCTATAAGGCGGCCTACTCAGTGGCTAGAGCCTTCCTCTGATGCTTACACTCACACGCAAGGCAGTTTCTATGACTCTGAGAGCTAGAGGCTACAACTTGAGAAGGGACGGAAGACTCCTATTCAACCATCAAAGTATCCATCACAGTTGTTTCTGGAAAAGGGAGGGACTCATGGACGAGAACAAGAGGAAGAGATGGAGAGGATGATGCAACAACAGCAGGGGGAGAAAACTCAAGCAATTCAACAACAGACCTCTTCCCATTCACTACCTTAGATGTAGGAACAATAGGAGGCCACAGAGGTTGAGACATCGAAGACACTCCATGGGAACACTTCCCCTTACTATACAAAATGAGTCGAGGCACCGTGGGTAAGACATGAAGTTCAAATGTTGGATGCTTGGGCTTTCTCCAAGTAGGCATCAATAGACTCCCCAACAAACACATAGGAGCAGAAGTCGATGGCGTCGTAGCAAGATAAGAGGAAGTAGCAGGCATAACAACAAAAGAAGAAGAGGAAGAGCCCTGAGTGGACTTCTCCTCTTCCCATTTTTGAGCAGTAAAGGTAGCCTCATGTTTCACCTTCAGGAAAGCTTTATGCAAAATGGTATAAGGAGAAGGAGGATATCTCACCTTTGGAATTATGCCGCCACTCTTGTATTTCACATAAGTTTGATACAAGAGGTTCATCCAAGGAGGAAGCAAGCCAATAGGTGTAGGCTAGAAGTGATCTAGTGAGTATCCCTCACGCATGATCATCGGTTTATAACCAGTGTCATGGACTACATACACTGAACCTTCATGGGAAAAATTCAAGCACTTATGGACTACCGAGGGAATTGCATTCATGGTAACCAGCCATGGAATGACCAGTTTCACCCTGAACAACTCAGATCCTGGGATGATATCAAAGAGTGCATTTATAGTCTTGGGCCCAACCAAGACTAATAAGATGATACAACCAATGGGAGGGATGAAAATCCCATCATGTGTATGTATAGTGCTTCTAGACACATCATATCCATCCTTATGTAAAAGTTAATCAGCATGATCTCCTCTATGATAATATTCACCCGACATGTAGGGTCACCAAGAACACCCATTATGATATTCCCATTGATACATGCGGGGATGTACAAAGGGGGTGGTTTTTTACTAGAGTTCATTGACATATTCTGTGAGGTAAATGTTATAGCAGGGGATTCACTTGTAAGTTGCATAGATGGGATGGGTAAATGTAAGAATGAAGCCATCTTTGCATACACTAGACAAAACTTTCACAGGATCCCCCAAGGGTTTCACAATTAGACAGTGACCCACTCAAGGTTTCATTCCAAAATGCTTAGGGAACCTCCCAGCTATGCCACTAGGGGTTGTAGGTTGGGTTACAAGGCTAGGTGCCCTGCAACACTCACACCCACAAAAATCCTAGAATATGAGGGAAGGGTCTTTCAACACTATTAAATGGAACCAAAATGGTTCACGTCAGGTTCACAAAAATGTAGAGGAGGGAGACCAACCAATCAATGACTCTAGGTCACAGAGAGCTGAGAGTTGAAAACTACCCTAATCTACCTCAACCGTGCAAGTGTTTAGGGAATTGGAGGATAGAGAATGAAGAGCACTCTCAGTGCTTCTATCACTCTACTAACTCGAGAGATTTGGACTAAGTGAGTAGGTTTCTGGAACTCAGATTGTACCTCAAACAACTCCCTGCCAGAGGACAGCAACACAAAAAAGGGATGACAACACAATGCACTGGCATCACATAGGTGTGTTGGCGTCCATACAAATGGAAAGTGAAAAGACACAGACAAAATAACAGAAAAGCTACTAAACAACTTAGCTAAAGTTTTACTTGTAATGAAAAAAGCAAGAAATAACAAAGAGACTAAGATAACGTAAGGAATATTATGAAAGAGAGGAGAAAAAAGGTGGTGAGAAATAAATTTATGAAAGGTCTAGTTCTCCTACAAGCTCCATATGAACAAGTACCTACTTATAGAAAAGTGGGGAAAAATATTGGGGTTGTTTTGGGGCATGCCATAGTCAAACCCCCATTTTGGTGTTTCCACCTCCACGGATAGCCAGATAGATATGGGTATGTGTAGGATCATGATGGGCCAAAAAGTGGCAATATGATGGGTATGTGGTTGATGACTCTTTTTTTTTACCCAAAATTGATAAAATGAAAAGGGTTTTTCAAGGAGATTCTCAGCTTTCCACCAATATAAATTATGCTTTACTTTGAATTTAATAAGTAATTATTATTCATTTTCTATTCAAATTATGACTAAAGTCCTGATTGATAGACTGATTGGAAAACATCTATAGCTTTCAAACGGTATCACATTTTTTGAATCCAAAACATGTGTCACATTCTATGCTTCACATACTATAGGATTAAAAAAAGAAAAATTGAATTTCATGAAGTTTTGACCAAGTTAAGGTGGTCGACATATGAGTTTTTATATTTTTAAAAGTTGTAATAAAAATTCATAATTAATTGTTTACTTGGAAAAAACTACAAAAATATGCATCACATCGGGACATGAGTCCTATACTTATATCTAAAATCTTATTAAAAATATATCATTTTATTGTGGTTAGATGGTCCAGACATCTACTCTTATGTTTTCCTGAAATTTAAGTACTATTGCATTGAAATTTTAAATTTTCACCAAAAAGATTTAAAAAAAAAACCTAGTAGTTTAGAAACTAAATGCAATTTGTTACAAATTCTATTCTTACATATTTTTGAAATAATATAGATAACTTATTCAAATTTTTACGTAAAGTTGCCTAACTCTGATTTTTCTAATTTTTTTGCCACTTAAGGGTCTATTTTTTCCATGATGATCCTACACATACCCATATAGAAATGGAAATGTGATAAAGAAATTACTTGAAAGAGAGAATATCAAACACTACAAGAAATAGTATGCTACTCAAATCCAACATCAATGCAATAATGAGCGAACAATACCACCCTCAACTAGAGGTGCTCAAGGCCAATGAGAGAGGAATGCAACTCTACAACTATGGAAAAGTTGACGTGGCCGCAATGACGCCGAAGGAAGTCTCACAAGACACCAAGTTGCAACTTCTATGGTAGATGTGAAGAATGTTGTGATGTTGAAATGACAAAGTTGATAGTGCTGCAAGTAGCCCAGACATGTGAGAGAATGTGAGAATTTTCAAGAAGTTGTTCAAGAATTGTGAAGATGAGATGAATCTAAAAGATAGACATTTGAAGGTGATTTAGGAGGGAAAGAGTCGTTCAAAGGTTGGTTGAAGGGCACAGGGGTGTTACGTTTCATAGCCAATGGAGAACGTAATGGCTCTGTAGATTCCAAAGGCAAGAATCATGTCAAGACAACAGTGCACCACGCAAACGTCCGTGCGTCGTGCTCGCATCCTCGACAAAAATTCCCCCACCGACACTATAGATAAGCACCAAGTGGATGGAGTACAGATGAATGATGTGGAATTGCATTTATAGGTTTTATTTTTCTAAGGTGAAGGATGTAAAAGGTGAACTTGCAAGGGGGTTCAAATTCACACCTATACAAACTCAAACACATTGGTAAATCTAAATGATTGTGTATTTGTTGATGATACTCCAATCTTTGTGTTGAAGTATTAGTAATTTATTTGTTTCAAATCTTTTCATATTGGTATCATGGCTATGAACCAATGTTAGTCATGCCTTTTCTTCTTTTTGGTCAAAAGCATATCCCTAAAAATAAACTATATTATTAGAGGGAGTTGTACCTCATTAAAATCTAGAGGAAGATCACCAATGGAATGGTGATCTCTCCAACTGTTTGTTGATAATTTCTCTCCATTTTGGGAAATAAGGAGTCATATTAAATTATTTTTCAAGGAGACAAATATGTCGACCAATAGAAGGAAAATGATGAAATAACCAAATAATTAAAAAATATTTAATTAATGTAGGGAAACAGGCTAATTTAATCAAATAATTGAAAATTATTTAATTCACAACGATGAAAGGGGTGATGAGTGATAATGACTGAAAATGATGAATTAGAAGAATCTGTGATGTGTGATGATAACGAGAAATGATGAATTAGAAGAATGTGTTAGACATTTTTAGGTGCCTACAATATCTAAGTGGTGGAATATTCTAGCGTGAGTATATAAGTGGTGGCATAGAGTTCTCACCACATCTATGATTGAAAAGATTATGAATCTTGACAATTCATAATCATGTGAAAGAACTTTATTGATTAAGTTAGTAATTGTTGTAAAGAAAAATAGTAATAACTTAGTAATTGTTGTAAAGAAAAATAATAGTAACTGAGGAATTGTTGTAAAGAAAAATAATAGTAACTAAGGAGCAATTACTATAGAAGACAACATAGAGGATGGTCCTACTCATTTCATATTCTCCTCCAAAAGTTGTTGACCAAGATCCATAATTTAGATATTAAGCGTTTGTCCAATCCATTTACAATTCCCTACCACCCACATCATACATCAAACTTCTTTCAATCACTTTAATGCATGATGGATGCCCCTACTCTCATCCCCATTTTCCCATGTCATGCCATTCCTCTTATAATATTTTTATCCCCTCAATTTTAACTACTCTTATTTATTGGTATAAGCCTACTCTAAGAATGTGAAAAAAACTCATCCATCTAAAATGACCTTTCACACTCATCCATCTAAAATGACTTTACTTTTGGTTTTTAAAGGATATTTAGAAACCAATATCAAAATCATGTGTATACTTTACAAAAGAGAAAATATATATTTTTCTATAAACAATCCTATTATTGATTCCACAAAAGATTTCTCACATGTACTATCTATTATTAAATTAGTGTTTTTAATTATTGTCAACACTAACTTAAACTCCTCCTTTTAACTCTTGCTTTTGACAAAATCTCATAACAATCTTGGTTGCCATTATGATATAAAGTTGTCACCACATGTATGATTTGAAAGATTATGAATCTTGCCAATTCATAATCATTTGAAAGAAAGTGGTTGATTAAATTGGTAATTGTTGTAAAAAAAAAATAGTAGTAACTCAAGAGCAATTATTATAGAAGACAATATAGAGGATGGTCCTACTCATTTCACATTGTCCTCCAAACATCATTGACCAAGATCCACAAGTTTTATTGAACTTTTGTCCAATCCATTTATAATTCCCTACCACCCATGTCATATATCAAAATTATTTCAATCTCTTAAATGCATTGATAGATACCCTTACTGTATTCCAATTCATAATCATTTGAAAAGCACTTGATTGATTCAGTTAGTAATTGTTGTGAAAAAAAAATAGTAACTAAGAAGCAATTATTATAGAAGACAACATAGAGGATTATCCTACACATTTCATATTCTCCTCCAAAAATTGTTGACCAAGATCCATAATTTCTATTAAACATTTGTCCAATTCATTGGCAATTCTCTACCAGCCATGTCATGCATCAAACGTCTTTGATGGATGCCGTTACTCTCATCCCCATTTTCCCACATCATGCCATTCCTCTTTTAATATTTTTATCATCCCCTCAATTTTAACTACTCATTTCATTGATATAAGTCTACTCTAAGAATGTGAAAAAAACTCATCCATCTAAAATGACCTTACTTTTATTTTTTAAATGATATCTGAAAACCAATATCAAAATCATGTGCATACTTTATAAAACAGAAAATATATATTTTTCTATAAACAATCCTATTATTGATTCCACAAAAGACTTCTCATACTATCTATTATTAAATTAGTGTTTTAATTTAATTATTGTCGACACTATAACTCTGCTTTGGACAAAAATCTCATAACAATCATCTCTATCAACTCTGTGATGATTTTACAGTCAGAAACATAACCACTAGAGTTTGTTTTTTTAAGGAAAGAAACCAACAAATTGCCAGAAACGTCACTGGCTTGTTATTAAGCAAGACAGGATGTTATCCTGATTCAGAGATGTCAAAAGTATAATAGGATAAAGCTTTTAAGTTCCCTGGCTTGCTAAAACACCTTTTTCAAGTGCTGTCTCCTTGTGGTGTACCCATGGCCACAGGTAATCGACTGGTGCAATAGTATATAATCTCAGTTCCCAAACAATCTGTCCTGCTATGTTGCCAGAAACGTGACGCGTATGCCCCATTTCTCTTAGTCATTTCTGGTAACATAAGTTTAGTCCTTAAGAGGAGCCACATCCCCATCAGCAGAACCTTCTCTTTTGTTTTACTATGTTAATGAGTGGCATGTACATGCAGGGGTGATCCTCGGATTAAATGCTGGCCTGATCCACCACTAGATGTATTTGTTGGAAAGACAAGAAGTGTGTCAGAGATTTTGTTCCGTAAGAGCTTCTAGAACTTCCACATATATGCCCTGTATACCGTAAACATTAATGTCCATGTTCCATCAGATGTCTACAGAGATAAACATTACCGTGCCCGATTGAATACCTTGGAAAACCTACTTCGATGTTATGTTTCTACTGTCTCATGACACACATATAACGTGGGTATTTCATTTTACAGTGAGATGAACGTTCAATCCTATAGTTTTTTCTTTTAACTTGTTTCTCACGGAAGTGTAGAGTTTCCTAGAAGAAAGCTATAAAGGATAAGTGGATACTTTAGATAGGCTTAGCTGAACCACAAGTTCCAGGAAATACTATATAGGATAATAGGAGTGCTGTTGTATGAGAATTTCAGTGATGGATACTGGAATTGGTTTAAGTGGTATAGAGGCTTTGGTTGCCATTGTGGTTGTGTTATTTGGGGGGATAGTTTTTAAGCTTTTTAGAGATCTCATATGGAGGCCTTTCACCTTCTATAATGCTTATAGAAACCAGGGAATCAAAGGTTCTTCTTACCAGGTCCTTGCAGGAAGTGTGCCTGAGTACAGAGAGCTTATGAGGAAAGCCCATGCAGAGCCTATGAAGGAGATTTCTCATGACATAGTTCCTAGAGTTATGCCTCACTACCACAAATGGAGTCAGATACATGGTTGTCTCTCTCTTTCTCCATCTTTCTCTCTGTTTTTTTATGTTGTTTGTAGTGCTTCAACAATCATATTATAGTGCAGTTTTCCAGGAACATTTCCAAGTTTTTTGATATGAAGAAATACTGAATCTTTTATTCAAAGTAGCTTACTGAACATATTTGCATTTAGGGATTCTAACATGTACTATTAGTCTTCTTTCATTGAAATTTTGGGCCATTGGATTAAAAGTTCGCTTTGGTTTGTCTTGGCAGCATATGTTCTTTTCAACTTCTCTACTACCCAACTGTTCAAATTTAAAAGTTTGATATTCCTCTTGTCAGCTCTTTTTCCATCTTGGGTTTAAATCTAGTATTAGTTCTCGAATTTATTTTGAAACTCTAATAGGGGTGCTTTTATAAACCTGCTTTGCTCATCTTTATCTACATTAATATAACTTGTTTTCTTTCTTTTTCTTCCTTTGGTTATCTTTTTCATCAATCTTCTTCTCTATTTTCGTTACTTATAGTCTTATACTATAGATGACATTTCATTTAGATGACATTTCATTTCATTTGTCTGATGATCCTAATCTTTCAGCTTAAGTTCTTATTTTACATCTTTTTCTTACTGAATTTGATTGTGAGTCATTTAATAAACATGTGTTGCATAAGTGTTGTATATTTTTCATGTTTAATAGTTGTGAAAGGGTTAATCGTTCACAATTTAGCATATGTGTAGAGAAAAATTGATTGTTATTTTAGATTTGTTTATTTTTGTCATGTTTTAAAATGTTTGCATTTTTCTTTTGTATAATTCATGCAATGTGTAAAACTGATATACTTATTTATATTCATACATGTTTAAGGGTGAGGTTAAGTTTTTGTAATATTGAGTTTGTAACTCAAAACAATTTTCTTAAATGAAAACAATGTATATTGTCCTTACACTGTTGTATATTTTCCATGTTTAATAGTTGAAAATGGATTAACCTTTGACAATTTAATGCATTTTTTAGAAAAAAAGCTGATTGTTATTTTAGTTTTGCCTATTTTATCATGTTTTAAAGTGTTTGTATTTATCTTTTGTATGATTCATGCAATGTGTAAAATCACTTTTTATATACCTATTTATATTTATACATGTTTAAGGGCGAAATAAATGTTTTACAATATTGAAATTTCAAGTCGAAACAGTTTTCCCAAATGAATATTATCTTTACTTTCTATTTATTCTATTACTATTTCAGATTATACATATAAATTTATGAGATTTTTTTCTTTCACAAAAGCATCAGCAGGTGATGTAATTACTTTTTGTGAAAGAACTGCAAATATGTGTAGTTCTTACCTAATAGTGAAAGACCCTGCCCTGCAAATTGGATCCCTTTTATGACTTGAATTCTTCAATACTGTTACAGGTGTTAGCTTTTAGGGAAAAAAAGTTAACACCAAGACCAACCTTTTCAGAAATGCTTCTATTTTCATGTCTTCTCAAATGATTTAGAGAACTTTTTGAAAGAAACTTTAAGTATAAACAAAGTAAGATCGATCGATAGCCTGAGTGCATTTAGCTATTCATTTACAGTATAACCTTCTGTCATGACGGTTTGATGTTTTTTTGTTCCACTTTATCAATTATACTATTCATATGTCAAATTACTTTTTCCATATATTTTGATTTCAAAAACTACTTTTATTTTTGCTTCATATAAGCTTAAACAAAAAGTAGCTCTCTACCATTCATAAATCACCATTAGGATTTACAATAATGGAGCACGGTAAGTGCTGGGACTCTTGCCTCCTCGTGGTGCTATTTGCTTCCAATTCAGTGAATAAATTTTCTGCAAAAGTATAGATATAATCTGACTGCTCCAAAGGTACTCTTTTTAACGATCCGAAACTTCAGAGCAGTCAGAAACAGGAGTACCTGTTCTACAAAATGCTGAACTAATTAATACCGACCTTAAACACTTCCCACATATTGTGCTTGCTAGTAATGGTCGAAATTCTTTAAAATTCACACAGTTCAATAAGTTTAAACAGCTTAAGGACAGTATCTGACTATGGTTTTGTTAATTTGATTATGGCCAGGAGAAACCTTTTTCTACTGGTATGGAATTCACTCCAGGCTGTACATTGCAGAACCTGATCTAATTAAGGAAGTGATGTCCAACAAATTTGGTTATTATTATAAGCCTACCCCCAGGCCTCTTGTATTAGCTTTACTGGGTAAAGGACTGGTTTTCGTAAATGGACTGGAGTGGGTTACGCACAAAAGAATTGTGAGCCCTGCCTTCAATATTGACAAACTCAAGGTTTGGAATATTCTTCAATTTTCACACAACTTAAGAGAGAATTTATGAGCTAGTATGTATTCTCTAGGAGATAAGATATGAAAGATATTTTAAAATCTCTTATCAAATATACTAATGCTTCCCATGACAGGCCATGGTGAAGAGAATGGCTGCTTGCACTTCATCCATGCTTGAGAGATGGCAAGAGATGGTGACTCAGGAAGACTTTTATGCTAAAGAAATTGATGTTCCTGGTGAGTTCAGAGCGTTGTCAGCAGACATCATATCCCATACTGCATTTGGTAGCAGTTTTAATGAAGGCAAACAAGTATATGAGTTGCAAAGAGAATTACAAACAATGGCTGCAGAGGCTGAACGTTCTGTCTTTATCCCAGGAAGCCAGTAATTACAACATTTCTACCTCTCAAAAATTTGTAAATGTTTAAGCTTATACAACACTGTTTCAAGTTCATCACCTTCGACGTATACTTACATGATGTATAGTCTAGAGCTTATATTATGCATATATCATCCCCTTAGTCCACTGCCCATAGAGCTACATAAAAACTTCATTTTTTATATCAACTTATGGGTAAAGAGTGTAGGCATTGATTGTTTTTTTGACTACAGATACATTCCTACAAGTAAGAACAGATATGCATGGATGATTGATAGGAAGGTGAAGGAAATCCTGAAGACTATAATTCAGAGCAGGTTACAGGACACCCCTAAAGGAGCAATTGATGTTGGCTATGGAAATGATCTACTTGGACTAATGATGACTGCCAACAAAAAAGATTTGAGCGGCAACAAAAAGAATTTGAGCATGACTATTGATGAAATCATGAACGAATGTAAGACATTTTTTTTCGCAGGCCATGAAACTACTTCCAATCTATTAAACTGGGCATTACTCTTGCTGGCAATCAACCCAGAATGGCAAGAAAAGTTACGAAATGAAGTCATCAGTGTCTGTGGCACAGATATCCCAGATGCAGACATGCTTAGCAGGTTGAAATTGGTATGTATTCTAAGATTGTCCACAGCTCTTGAATTTTTTTTCTTTCTGATTTCTCAGTACGACAGCCTCATGGGAAAAACTATTTTAGGTAAGTGACAATCCCCTTTATACTGTCTATTGCTTCTTAGTTTTCATACTGATTGCAATTGTAGATGTCAAAATCACTTTTGTTGTAGCCCATGGACTGGATCATAGAAATATTAAAGAGGGTGGCTCAATTTCTCATCAATCATGAAATCTTGTAATATTCCAATTGGATAAGGAACCAGTAGTTTAGGGTTGTTGATTATCATGGGCTGTCATAGGTCATATGCTTTGGTATCAGAACTGCATCCCTATTTGGAGTCTCTGACTATGGTTACATCATTGTTGTTGCAACTTTCATCATCATTGTTAGCAGTTGTATTTCTTCCTGCTCATGTTTCTAGTAGTGGATTGCCTCTGTAGCTGGTTGGTAGCTACTTTTCAAGCCTTCATTTGGGAACTTTCTCTTGCAGTATTAATCTTTGAGGGATTTGTTGTCCTTCGGATATAAATTTGTGCAAGGTTGAATATAGAGAAGGATAATTCTGATGGTAATATGTAAGTGAACAAGTTCTTATTTTATGTTGAAGACTGCAGATTTTCTCTAAAATACTAAGGTAATGAAGGAGCTAGGATCTTTGGTCTACCCTTATTTCAGTAGTTGTTTCTTTATTTGTCATTACTTGCAGTCTTCTTTCATTATTGATTCATTGTTCATTGTTCATTATTCATCATTCTTATGAATTGACTGGGCAATTACAAGTATTTGATTGCAAATTAAGTAATGTTATTATTGGTAAAGTAGGGTTTTTAATGCTGCTGATTATTTTACATTTTCTTGCAGATGACTATGGTCATATATGAAACTCTAAGATTGTACCCACCTGCCACTATTCTGGTGAGAAAAGCACACAAAGAAATGAAGCTAGGCCCCATTTTACTTCCTAAAGGAGCGGCAATCACATTGCCCATATTAGCAGTGCAACATAACGAGAAGTTCTGGGGTCCAGATGCCAACATGTTCAAACCAGAGAGATTTGCAGAAGGTGCTTCAAAGGCATCTGTTCACCCAAATGCTTTTATTCCATTTTCCGTAGGCCCAAGAGCATGCGTTGGCCAAAACTTCGCCATGTTAGAGGCCAAGACTGTTCTCTCCATGATTTTACAGAGGTTCTCATTCACACTGTCTCCTGTTTACAAACATGCACCTATTGCTGTGCTTACTCTGCAGCCTCAGTATGGCATGCAAATCATATTCAAGAATATAGAGGTATAACTTCAGTTGGAATTTGTCCCACTCCTAGGTCCCCCTACCTGTTTCTCATGCTATTTTCTAATTTTAAATATAATTTCTAGGATTTCAGGGACACTTCTAGGTGTCCCTGCCCTGTTTTCTGTTCCATCCTTCCACCCCCTCTCAGAAGGGAACTCCCTGCAACATATGTGAAAAATTCACTGCCAAAGTTGTGTATTCTTAGCTTCCAAATATTTAGAAGGATGTTTCCTTTGTCCTAAGAGTGTGTTGTTAAACTAATTAGGTGTTTGTATTGTTAGAAATTGAGTTTGGATTATTTTGATGAATAGATCTACATCTTACAGAATTTATAATATGTTGGATACTTAAATACAAAATATTTTTAAAATTCTAATTCACTATTGCAAAATATATAGATATCTTTCAAATAAAATAAATCAAATATTTTAACTTTATAAAAAAGTTATATTGAATATACCTGCAAATATTTTAACTTTATAAAAAAGTTATATAATATTTATTATATAGGCGTTACGCCTTTTGCCTAAAAAAAAACTCTAAAAAATCCAAGCAAAAAATTACTATTATCATATTGTTACCAAATTTGATTGGTAGTTTACATAATTTTTAAGTATCATATTGGAAATAATCCACACCAAAGATGTACTAGTCCTAAAGGAGGCAGTAGGTTAGTGGTAGAGCATTCCAACAACAAATGGAAGATCCTAGGTTTGAGTCCTAGTTGGTCCATGAAAAGATTAACATGGTATAGGCTGGAAACCCTAAGCATTCTATAGAATGGCTTAGGGGGTATTGGAAATTAGCTACATCCAGATCAAAGATGAATTGTTCCTAAAGAGGCTAGTAGCTCAGTGGTAGAGTACTCTAGTAGTAAATGGGAAGTCTTAGGTTTGAGTCCTTGCTGGTCTATATTATGTATATTTTTTAAATATATTACATTAAAAAATGGTGGGAGAAATACTACATCTTAAAATTAAAGGCACATTTTTATACATCAAATTTGAAGACTAAAACAAAATTATTAAGTAGTAAGAGTTACAAGTTGTAATTCTCTTATTTTTTGAAAAATGTGTGACAATAGGAAAGTGAGTTAACTTCATACCACTTAAATTTATAAATGTTAAGTTGGACAACTTTCAAAATTTTGATAAAAATATTATAGCAAAACTAAGAGAGAGCATATAGTGAAACCCTAAAAAAATATGGGTGATATAGGATTACATCCCAAAAGTCAAACCAATAATGTAGGGAACAAAAAGAATATGTTGCCCCCCAAATAAAAAAGAACTAACTACAAAAAGAGCAAGTTCATAGTTCCACAAAGGAAATAATTGCTAATTCATTAGTTCAATAGAAATAAAAGGATGCTATATGATTATGCTAAAAGGACAAAACCAATATCTTCACCTAGCTTTTGTTAGAGATTTAACTAGTTAAACCTAAAGTTTGGGTCTAAGTCATAATGAAAAAACATACAACTGCATGTTTTGTTGACATGTATCATTAAGTGGTACATTTAAAAGGCCAATCAAAATCCATATGGAAAGGCAGTCAATAGTTGTTTGTTAAACCCATCAAAAGATGACTATTAAAATTTGTATTTCTATTTGACTAACCACCTCCCACATCATTCCTCAATTTAAAAATTTTGAATGTGGCTTGTCCCTTAGCCACTAGTTTTGGGATTAAAAATGGATAGGGTTTGAGAGAACCTCTACACTTGGTATCTCAAGTGCTAGGTTAAAAAACAAGGTAACCACATGGGGATACCCTTGATCATTCTCATCAAATTCCATTCACCCACTATGGTGTGCAATGTGGATGTGTTGATTGTAGGTGGGGAGGCAAGCATGCAAGAGTGAGAGTTTTGAGAGTTGTAGGTATCAACACCACATTTTTAGCAAGTGTGAAAACACTACAACTATAATTGTACCTCCATTTTAAGAGGTCCACATACTTTAGAAACTCCAATTAAGTAGTTTTGCAAGTCAATAGTAACTACATGGTTTTATGGGCATTTTGCCTTTGATTTTACTTTCTCTTGTGTAGGCTTGAGGGTTTGAATGTATGTGATGAAAAGATATTTAAATTGTTTAGGGTAGGAATTCTATAGAATTATTGTATTTCCAACATTGAATAAGTAGAAGGGCATATTGTACATTCTATTGTCTACAAGTTTAGATATGTCTATATCTACAATATATAAACTTGTTTGGGTAAGAAGGTTTGAATTATGACAAATTTGCATATATGTAGTCTTACATAGCCTAGATGTGTACTATTTGCATATATTCTAAGTGTCCATCTATGTTTTCAACTATTTAAGACATATAGTCCTCATTTCCAATATGTGTATTTGTTTGGGTATGATGGCTTGAATGTAAGAAATATTTTCTTATATGTAGTTTTAGATGTGCAATATTTGCAAGTTTCCAATTATTTTAAATGTTTTATATGTTATTATTTTGTATGATTTTTTATTTAAAAATTAACAAATGTGCATTTATATATAAAAAATGAAAGTACGATCATTATTTCAAACATTTTATATGCCAACATTTTGTGAGTAGATTTCATTTTTTTCAACTTTAGATCTATACATATCCATAAATGCATGCACTTGCCTAGGTATGAGGGTTAGAATGTATGCATATTAGCAATTTCATAAATGTGAAATATTTACCAATGTTCATCCATATTTATGATTATTTCAAACATTTTATAAGTCATCATTCTATATGCATATGTTTTATTTATAAATTTGCATCTATTTATATCTAGAATGAAATTCTATGAAATATTTTAGATGTTATTTATCATTTCATTTAGCAATCATTGAAGTATATATTTGTGGAATTGTGTGCTTTTCATAGAAACCTTTGTATATATGTATAAGTTACATATATGATTTTATATATCTACAAATATTACATATATGCATATGTAAATATATAAATATTACATATATATGTATGTAGACATGAAAATTTTAGATATAAATATGTTTGTGGATTTGCAAATATGTTGCATTCATGTAAATATTACATACATATGTATGCAAATCTCCAAATATTACACATGTTTGTAGGTTTGCAAATATTGTGTACATACATCTATAACATGAAAATATTGCATCCATACATCTATAACATGCAAATATTGCATAGATATTGATACTTATACATATGTGCAAACCTTGCATATACATATATCTATATACTTGTGTATACATCTATTGGAAAATAGTGCATAACATAGATTAATATTTAATATAAAAAATGTAAGTGATTATACAATAATCACATTAGTTAGTAGAGATTAGTTACCAACTAGTTATTAGGTGGTTTTGGGTAGTTAGTAGGTTTAGCATAAAGGAGGGGTAAAAATTTATTAAAACAAAAAGAAGTACAAAGCAAGGGCATTATATAGCCCTATCAAGCTCCACCAAGTGGTCCAACTATTGAGACAGATTCAAGGGTAACTGACACCAATCCATCAAATTTCAATCATGAATATGATCAAAAGCCCATTTAGCCAAACAATTAGCAACACCATTCCATTCTCTAGGAATATGAATGAAAGTAACAAACTCCAAAGAAGCGCAAAGGTTGAGAATTTGTTCAACAATCAAATCCAAATGCCAACTAACATCATCTAAATGTTGCATATTCAACAAGTTCACCACAATTTGGGAATCAGACTCACATATGATCCTTCGCCACCCCAATTGACTTCCACGCTCCACAACCCATAAAATGGCCTAAGCCTCCATTAAATTATTAGTATGAAGACCCTTATAAACAAAGAAGATAAATTGAACATCTCCAGAGCTATCCCAACCAACACCACCAATTCCAGCATGACCAGGGTTTCCTCAAGAAGAGCCATCTGTGTTGATTTTTAATACTCCCTAAGGTGGAGGAGACCATCGCCCCTCCCTATTTACCTTCGGAGTAGGATGTCTACATCTGTTGCACATGAACTATCATTGCTTAGGAGGAAGATGAAGACGATTACAACAATCAACATCACAAGGATCCACTAATTCTGACAAATCACACTTAGCCACAATAGTTTCTCCCAAAGAATGCAGAATTTTCCACCACAAGTGAGGGGCCACCAACATCACATCCTAAAAAATCTGATGATTCCTCTCCAACCAAAGGTTCCAAATAATAAAGGATAGGCCAAAAGCCCAAGCAGCTCGAAGAAAGGAAGTAGAAATAGGGGCCCTGCCCCACCAACCCACAAACTTAGCCAATGAGGAAACATGCCAACAGGGCGTGTTCCACACCCTCCACCAAAAATGCCAAATCTCCCTAGCATAGGAACATTGGAAGAAGGGATGAGAGACACTCTCCTCACAATTACGACACAAAACACACATTGAAGGGCCTTGGAAATCACGCTTACACAAATTATCCCAAGTAAGACACCGGTTTTGAGCCACTAACCACATGAAAAAATTGCACTTGGGCCACGACAACTTATGCCAAACTTTCTTCCACCAAGGGACCTCAATATCCCCAAACAACTGCCTACCAAGCTACTTATAACCAACAGACACAGAGTACTTCCCAGATAAATTAGTACCATCCCAAGCCAAGACATCAAGCCCCCTCAAAGAATTACAATCACGAGAAGCCAAAAGCTTAACCAACTCACGCTTATCTCCCTTAGACCCTCCAGGTGGCCACTCAGAAGGATGCTTCCAATGAAAGCTTACAACCGATCCACAATGTTGTGCAACCTTATAATGCTCAACGGTATCCTAGCCAACTGTAGTAAAAACATCGCAAAGGGACTGGAGGTGAGGAAAAGTAGAGAGAATAGGTGGGTGACCATCCCAAGAATCTACCCAAAATAGAGCCTCTGACCCTAAATGACAGATCCAAAAAAGTGCCTGCTTAATCAAATGAGCCCCTACTTTCAAAGTATGCCAAATCATAGAACCACTCCCCTCCCGAGGACATCGAGGAACCTCAAAAGACACAGCACCCCCAAGATACTTATAATTGAGAATACATGACCATAACTAATGTTGATTGGTACACCAACGCTAGTAAAGCTTAGCAGCAATAACTTTCTGGTTCAAAATAGCAGAGCGTAACCCAAGACCACTCTCCTGCTTGGGTCTACACACAGATTCCCACTTAACAAGGCTTCACTTAGTAGATAGAAAGTTACCACTCCAAAGAAATTGATGTGATAGAGCATCAAATTCCCTAAGGAAATACATAGGGGCCGCTTGAACAAAGCATCTATAGATAGGAAGGGCCTAGATAACAGACTTGAGAAGAGCCACTCGAGCAGCAGTAGACAACCATCGATGAGTCCAATGAGTGACCTTCAGCCATAGCTTATCGAGAAAAATCTGCCAGGAGGACCTGGGTCGATGACCACCAACAAGAGGAATACCCAAATAGACAAAGGGAAGAGACCCTATCTAAAACCACAAAATAGCCGCAATCTATCATTGGATAGCCTGAGGAGTAATAAAGAAGAAAATAGAAGACTTTTTCTCATTGTATTTTTGATCCGAAGCAACAAGGTAGATATCCAAAGCTTTCCTAAAGGATTCAGCTTCCTGAATATGAGCCAACCCCATAAGAGAGGTGTCATCCACAAATTGGAGATGAGAAAGCGTTGGCAGACCCAAACCCCACTGCCAACCATGAATCAAGCCTTGAGAAACCCAAAATTTAAGAAACCAACCCAACCCCTCCACCATTATAATAAAGAGATAAGGAGAAATTGGATCCCCTTGACTAAGGCCCTTGGTAGCACCAAAAAACTCTGAAGGTTCACCATTCACAATAACCGAAAATGAGGAAGAAGCTACACAACTCATAGTCCAACTCACCCAATCAAAAGAAAAACCAAAGGCCAACAAAATCTTCTGGAGAAAACTCCACTTAACTCTATTGTAAGCTTTGGCCATATCCAACTTGATGAACATAGACCTATCCTCAGAGGTTTCCATAGAATGAATGACCTCTAAGGAAACCACCACCCCATCCAGAATTTGACGACCCACCACAAAGCCTCCTTGCTCCTTAGAAATTACAATAAGAAGACAAGGTTTAAGCCTCTCAACAATCAATTTTGTAATAATCTTATAAACCACATTATAGAGCGCAATAGGTCTAAAGAATTAAAGCCTATCAACACCTTCCTTTTTAGGAATGAGAACTAGAAAAGTAGCATTTAGGACTCAAAGCATCTATTTAATATGAAGAGACTCTCGAACAACCTTCAACAAATCCAGATTCACAATATCCCAAAACTCCTAGAAAAATTCAATTGGGAAACCATCAAAGCCTGGAGCTTTCCCCTTATTAATCCCAAACACAACCTCCTCCACTTCAGAAAAAGCAATCAAACGAGTAAGAGAATCATTCAAAGGATTAGAGATCAAAGAAGGAATGCAAGCAAGGACCATATTCTCATCAGCCTCAACTAGAGGTGAATCCTCAGTAAATAGCAGAGTAAAACTAACGAGCCTCTCTAGACAAAGCCTGTTGCGAAGAAATCGACAGACCCTCAAAATTAACAAGAGAAGAGATATAACACTTATTCTAGCGAGCTTGCAAATAATGATGGAAGAATCAATAGTCTTGTCACCCTCAAGAAGCCAGTCAATCTGAGCCTTTTGTTTCCAAAAAATCTCCTCACGAAGCTCCCACTCCTCCACCAATTTCAAAGCCTAGGACTCAGCATGTCCAAGAGCCTTCGAAAATCCCAAATCTCGAATTTGGAAAGTAATAACAGTAAGATGATCCTGTGCTTCCCTTTTCTTAAGCCTGAAGATTGCCAAAACATGACCTATTCCATCGCTTAAGATGATACTTGACATATTGCAACTTCTTAACAAAAGAATAAATAGATGTATCATACACAGGGGCTCCATCCCGCCACCACTAAGCAACAAGATCATACAAGGAAGAATCTCGAAGCCACATAAGCTAAAATTTAAAGGGAGGATTCTTTCGAATAGGAAAAGAAGAAGCAAAAAACTTAATTGGCCAATGATCAAAGTTGCACCAGTCAAGAATCTTAGAGCAAGTGACTAAGCTGCCACCCACCCAAAAACTAGAAACAAATCTATCCAACTACTTAGATATCGCTTCCGACCCACTCCCTCTATTATCGACCCACTCCCTCTATTATCGACCCACTCCCTCTATTATTCTAAGTGAATATTCCATTAGAGGGTTTAACATCAACAAGAGCAAGAGAAGATCCACATTTTTCCAAAAAAAACTAGAAGCAAGACCAAGCCTATGCATCTCCCCTCTTTTCTCCTCCAAACACAACACATAATTGAAATCACCAGCTAAGATCCAAGGATGATAAGGTGCACAAGACCTAACATACCTAATATGGGCCCAAAGCTAGATTGTACCACGGATATCAATCGAAGCATAAACATTTAGTGCCAAAATAGTCTCACCAGATTCCAAAATAGAAGCTACCACAAAAATAGAGGAAAGGCTAGAAATCCACTAGTGAGGAACAACCTTACGTGGATCCTAGAAAAGAGCCAGACCTCCAAAGTTTCCCTTAGAACCAATACACTGACATTGATCAGAACACCAAATATGAGGATCATACTGAAGGATGAAGTCCACTCAAAGCTTAGTCTCCTGAACACAAAAGGTATATGGAAAATGAACCACAATCAAATCTTGAATAGCCTTTTGACGGGAGGTGCTATTCAATCCCCTTGCATTCTATGAAAGAATAATCATGAGGAAGGTTGAGAGAAGTGGGCGTCAATGGTCTTGACAGACCTAGATTCCAGCAGCAAATCCCTTGTAGATTTAATCTTGTCTGCATCCTTCTTACAACCAACTTTAGAGGAATTTTCAAAATGACCCTTTTTGAGAGGGTGTTGTTGCACCCCCAAAACTAGAGATGACCCCTATCCTTTACCTGAAGTCAACACCTCCTTAGCTAAATCTGCTAATACAATATCATCCTACAAACTTCTAGAGGCACCAGGAAGCCCAAAATTTCCCTACTCCAAAGCCGGAGAATTATCCTTAACAATAATTTCCTGCTCCAACCATGTATTAATACCAGTGGCCCCAAAAGAAATCTCAACAAGAATCCCCTCCTCCAAGGCCTGATTCTCCAAGACCTCAAAACGGTTGAACCCCTTATCACTCTACCTATCCTTATAGGCCTGCTTCTGACCCCTCCCTTTAGCCCTTGGCTTAATAGGAATAAAGCCATCCTTATCAAGAACACCCTCAGCCATAGGAGCTAGGTAGTTACTAGGTTGAATGGCTATATAAAACTATTGAATGTAATAGATTGAAGTGCGATGTGAATGACTATTTTTTAATTTGAGAGCAATCTCATTTTCTTTTCTCTCTCATTTCAATATGGTATCAGAGTAGGTTTGCTTGACCTCTCTATTTGCCTTCCATTTTTTTGTCTTTCATCCAAAGTGGTTCATTCAAGGGCGAAGCAATGTAGATCACGTGTAACAACCATTGATGTCCATCCACTATTCTTGCATTTTGTCAACAGAGGAGTAGTGCAGACTACATGAAAAATTTTGGCATTCATCACTCATTTGCATTTTTTTCTCTCTTTCCATCTTGGTAACTCCTTCCATTTTTTTTCCTCCATTATGTTCATATTTACATTTAAAATTTGAAAAATAAAATAAAATAAATGCAGGTGATTGAGGAGAAGTTTGCACACAATAGGCCGCCCACTTGATTTGGTTTTTGTATTTGCTTATATTATTTGATTAGGAACATTGATCCCTTATCAGGAGGCATTGTTGATACTTACCAGAACAAAGGTTTTCTAAGTTGTATTTGTTGACATCATTTCAATAGATTGAATATCGTTAGATGGAAATGATGAAATGGCCTTTGTGATTGGAAGTATATGCACTCCAGTGACACTTGTTATTGTGGTGTATTCTTGTCTAGAATTCTGAGCAAGAAGACTAGAAATAACCCGATATCGGGTATGGTTGCAGTCATAGAACTGGGAATTTCTCTTTCTTTATCTATAACTATATTCTCAGTTGATTACCATTGTTGCTATCATAAGATTTGATATGGATGTCAGGATTTTGTAGTAGAACTTGCATTGATTACTCATTGCATTTCAATATCATTAGTGCAGTTAATGTAATATGGGAACATTGCTCATCTCTTGAACTCAGATCAAAGTTGATGGTTGTAGTGTCGTCTACCCTTAAGAAGAAGCAATTGGTCTGTTAAGGCATCACGATATTTATCTAGGCATTTGATTTTCATTGGTGCGGGTTTTCCATCATTGTTATTATTACTAAGCACTGGCGTTGACAGGCATATCGCTCAAATTGAAAGGCGCCAATTATGAATTAAGGAATGACAAATGTAGATCAGATGACAATTAATCAAGTTAATATGATATACTACTATAAAGAGTGGATAATCTGAAATTTTGAATGTAATTTCTGCAAGGAGAGCATCTTTCAACAATAATAGATTGGCCATGTGAATCTTAGAATGGAATGGCCACAACCATGGATGAAATGATAGAATACAAATTCTTATGTTAGCACTAAAAGGGGGTGTTGGAAAATAGTGCATAACATAGATTAATATTTAATATAAAAAATGTAAGTGATTATGTAATAATCGCATTAGTTAGTAGAGATTAGTTACCAACTAGTTGTTAGGTGGTTTTGGATAGTTAGTAGCTTGAATGGCTAGATAAAACCATTGAATGTAATAGATTGAAGTGCGATGTGAATGATAGTTTTTTAATTCAAGAGCAATCTTGTTTTCTTTTCTCTCTCATCTCAATAACATCTTCTCTAATATTGAAATTAGACATTTTGTAACCTTCTTCTTCACTAAAAAGATATGATTAATCTTTGTAATTTCAATCCCTTTAAGTACTTGCATGTAGTTCTAGGTGTATGAGTAAATTTGTTGTTAGGCCTCTATATATATCTATATGTTTGGAAAAACATTTATATATATCAATAGATCTATCAATAATGAATACAATTTTATGATAATACACATGTAATTCTATAGGAATACAGGTGATTTAATCTTCAAAAATTATAAATTATGTACACATATTTGGATATTATTTAATACATGTAATGATCCATCTCCGTAGCCATTATAAAACCTCCAATAATATCTCAAAAAATATATATATTTTTTAAAGAATATCATAAAATAATTAGCATTCAAATTTAACATATATAATAGATGCAATACAAGTAATTCACCATACATATTGCAAGATTACAATTCACATATAAAAACTTATTCAATCCAATATAACATGTGAATAACATATTATCCAAATAATTCTATAAAGAGCATATTGCATACATGATAAAAAAATATGTCATAAATCATATAAAAAACCTTGTAACCTAAGTGGAAAATAATGCTAATCATAATCAAATAGTTATTCACTCCCATGTAACACATTAATTTAATTTATTGATTATAGATAAATATCATCTACTAATATGGTCGGTCAAGAATTTGACTTCATATTTATATGCATCATGTATATCATGCAAATGAATATATCGAGTGTACTTAGGTGATATAGGTGGTGCTAGTCTTTCCTACGCTGATTTCTTCCTCCACCTACCACCCCAAAATAGTGGATTAAGATTTTAGAATTCATAGACCCATTTTGACAAGAGTGAGACTGAGTTAGATTGTGATGTTCTAGCTAGAGACTTGCATGATGTGGTTTTACCTAGTGTGAGAAATGGAATATTTCCTTAAAATATTCTAATTACTTAAAGATATAGGATCCTCTCTTATCTAATTATCAAATGCTTTCTTAAAATGAATGGCTATAAAACCCTCTCCTATAAAAAATAGTATGATCCACTCTTACAATGTTTGAATACCATGGTATTTCAATTAATATTACTATTCATGAAATATAACTATTCATAGTCTGATCAGAGCGGTTAGCTTGGCTAGAGATTAATGGTGGTGTACGATGGTGTCTATGATTCATGATGGCCCCTGGCCATCGTGGTTTGTGCCCCTCTTTCCTTACGCCCCCTAGTGCCTTGGTGTTTTTTCTCTTTTCAGTTTTCTTTCCTTGTCTTTGTTTTGTGAGAAGGTTTCCTTGTGAGAACCCTCTGATTCCTTCCGTTGCCCTAGTGCTTGGCCGAGTCTCGGCTGTGAGGAAATCCCATGGAAGTCTTTTCTCACCTTTCAAACACCCCCCCTAGATGTTGGAATATTGTGCCTCAATCTCACAAGCTGAAACCTCTGAAAGAGCAAAGTCGGTGTGACAACCTTATTGTCTGGCCGACTAGCCACTATGGAACCTTGTGAAATGTTCAGGTCGCTGAGACCTTGTTTATGTCTTACTGACTAGAGCCTATCACTGTGACATTTCTATCTCTCTCCGCTCGGGGAGATCTTTGGCCGATGGTTTGGTTCCTTGTGATGGTTGGGGAGACTCATGGTGACCAGAGTCATCGGAGTAACACAAATGCTTCGGTATGAAGTCCTAGTGATATGGCATGTCTCGCTGACGGCTATACTCTAGGAGTCATCGGGGTAACGTAATGACTTCGGTAAGAACTCCTGGCGACAGATGATATGTCTCATTGATAGTGTTACACTCGATGTCATCGGGGAGAGACTTGAACACTTGGTAAGAGCTCTTGGTGATGGGTGTTTGTCTCGCCGATGCTTTAGTTTGTGCTCGGTATGACTTGAAGGGCTCAGTATGATCTCTCTCCGAATAGCTATAGTCTTTCTAATAGAGCTACATGTGGGGATCATCGGTATGAAGTCTTGGCAATATGACTTGTCTCACTGACAGTTTTGCTCGATGGATATTGGTATGACTTAAAGATCTATGAGACCCTTGATGATAGGAGAAATCTTGCCGATAGAGCTTCGCAATATGGATTTGCGTTCGGTGTAACCTCTTGCCAAAGGTGATGTCTCTTGGCGATAACGACAATTAGGTCTTGTGGCATCGGGGAGACACAGTTAGTGTCTCACCAACATGTGAACACAGGTTGAACGTTTTGACTGATTGGGAGACTATCCTACATGGTGTGTCTTTGACCAATCAGGGAGCAGAATGGAAACCGCTAGCAGTTGGACTGTTGTGGCCGTTACTGAGAGGAAGATCAATAGACCAGGGTCAACATGGATATACTCAGGAATTGAAGATGATGTTCGGTTCAATGGACAAATGGTTGGATGAACAATTCGATGAGCGATCGGTGTGAATTCAATTCTGAGAGCATTGTAATTTGAATGTTCTATACAAGGTTGATCAAGGATTTATGTTGTTGTAAATTGACATCAGAGAGTGAAGCTTGTACTCTGTATGTAATTTCATTACTGTAATACAAAGGGGTTTTTCTTTGTGTGGTGGGTTTTTCTCCTGTAAGGGTTTTCCCACGTAAATCTGGTGTTCATCTGTGTATGTTCATTTCTTTGTTTCTACTATTTATTTCAAGTGTATCTTAATTGGACTATAATTGAAAATTTAAAAGTATCTCTGCATTCTTCCCTGAGGTTTTGACATTAGGAGAGTTGTTTCCACACCTTAGCTTTCCTTACAAGTGATATCAGAGACTGGCCAGTTGTGTTATCCTTGTGGGTACATTGGGTTTTTTGTGTCAATTCTGTTTAGTGGGAGTCTTGTAGAAATTTTTGTAATTCAAATTACAGGTTAAGATGGAAAGCATGTCAGGAAAGATTGAAATTGAGAAATTCAATGGCAGCAATTTTGAGTTGTGGAAACTTAAAATAAAAGATATGTTGGTTGATCGTGATAGGTGGATTGTTTTTTCTGGAACAAAGCCTACAGGAATGAAGCAAGAGGATTGGGAACTTGCAGATAGAAAATCCAAGGGGCTGATAAAGCTCTATTTAGCAGACTCGGTTCTTCTGAATGTTCATGAAGAAAAGACT
The DNA here is from genome assembly GCA_007258455.2 of Sequoia sempervirens. Lineage (NCBI taxonomy): Eukaryota > Viridiplantae > Streptophyta > Pinopsida > Cupressales > Cupressaceae > Sequoia > Sequoia sempervirens. The sequence continues at coordinate 397,545,279 of VDFB02000017.1, read as the reverse complement.
ACATCTTCCTTGTGGAAAAGACTAACAGCTATTTATCAGGGCAATTCCTTGGTGAATAAATTGTTCTTGAGGAAGAAGTTGTACTCTTTGAGAATGCAGGAAGGAGGGTTTGTTGCTGATCATTTGAGCGCATTCAACATGTTGATTGCATAGTTAACATTTGTGTGTGTGAAAATTGATGAAGAGGATCGTTGTATGTTGTTGTTATGTTCTTTGTCAGATTCTTGGGATCACCTGGTGATGGCTATTGGGAGTACGACATCCACTTTTAAGATGGAAGATGTTGTTGCTTCTTTGTTATCAGAAGAGATGAGAAGGAAATGTTCTGAGATGGCAAAGCAGGCTCTTGCTATTAGAGGCAAATAAAAAAAAAAAGGCAAGAAGAAGGACAAGAAGTCTAAATTCAAATCAGAAGGGAGATCAAAGTCTCTTGGAAAGAAGTCCAAGGTGAAGTGCTGGAATTGTGGGAAACCTGGTCATGTCTGAAAGGATTGTAAAGAGGAGAAAAAGAAGAAGAAGAATTCTTCCGATAATGATTCTTCTTAGAGTGATGCAGATGCCTTCATTGCAGCCTTGGCTACATAGGCATCAGATGATGTTTGGCTGATTGATTCTGAAGCATCTTTCCACATGACATCTCATAGAGAATGGTTCATGAAGTATGAAAAATACAATGGTGGAAAGGTGTATTTGGAAAGTGATTCATCTTTGGAAATTGTTGGCCATGGAAGAGTCAGAATTCAATTCCCTGATGGAAGAGTGAAAGGAATCAATGGTGTAATGCATATACCAGGTTTGGCTCAAAATTTACTTTTTGTTAGTAAGTTGAATGATATTGGAGTGCAAGTCACGTTCTCTGGAAATTGTTGCAAGATGACTAGAGGCTCTATGGTGCTAGCAAGGGGTGATTGTATTGGTACCTTCTACAAGCTGGATGCACATGTTGTGCAATGCAATAGTGTCTCTGTAAAGTCACAGAAAGCTACTCATGGAGAAAAGATGGTAAAAGTTCCTGATGGTGTAAACTCTATGGAAGTTAAACTTCCAGCAGAAAAGACTATGCTCTGGCATCATAGGCTAGGCCACATTGGAGAGAAAGGTTTCAAAACCTTGAAGAACAAAAACCTGGTTGAGGGGCTTGAAGATTGTAACCTCGAATTCGAGTTTTGTGAACATTGTATATATTGTAAATAACATCGTGTTTCATTTTACTCCAGTCCTCACAAATCTTTTGGTTTGCTTGATTATATACATTATGATGTTTCTGGTCCAGTGAATGTTCCTTCTTTGTCTAAGTCAAGGTACTATGTATCGTTCATTGATGATTATTCAAGAAGAGCATTTGTCTATTTTTTGAAAAGTAAATCAAAAGTGTTCAGTCAGTTTAAGGAATTTAAGAACCTTGTAGAAAATTAGACTGGAAGAAAAATAAAATTTCTAAGGACTGACAATGGTGGTGAATTTTGTTTTGATGATTTCGAGAGGTACTGTAAAGGTCATGGGATTAAAAGACATAGAACTACACCTTACACTCTGCAGCAAAATGGAGTTGCAGAAAGGTTCAACAGGATTGTGATGGAAAGAGCATGAAGTATTCTAAGAAGTGTTGGCTTGGAGGAGAATTTTTGGGCTGAGGTAGTTGCTACAACATGTTACTTGATAAACCGTTCTCCTAATTCTTCTCTTGTTGAGAAAACACCTTTGGAAGCATGGTCTGGAAAGAAGCCCTCTCTGAGACACATTCGTGCCTTTGGATGTGAGACATATGCACATGTGCCAAATGAGAAAAGATCTAAATTGGAGAAAAAGGTTGTAAAATGTATTTTTATTGGTTATAGTGCTGGCATAAAAGGATACAAGCTTGGAATCCTAATACAGAGAAGGTTTTGTATAGCAGAAGTGTTATCTTTCGTGAGCTGAAGCCTTCTACCTTGGATTTGCAGTCAGAGACAAAATCAGAAAACAAAAAGGATGTAGTTGAAATTCTTTCGACACCAGAGAAAGAGGAATTAAAATTTCAAAATGTACCTAAAACTGAGGAGAGCTCAAGTAGTTCTGAGAGTTCTGATGAAGAACAACCTCAGCCTCAACAAGTGAGGAGGTCAACTCATGAAAGAAAGCAACTTGATAGGTATGGTTTTTCTTTGATAGATTCTATTTGTGCCTATGCTTTAATTTCGAGCACTGATGAGCCTAGGACTGTGAAAGAGGCATTTAGAATGTCTGATTTAAACTCTTGGTTGGAAGCCATGAATGAAGAAATGGCATCATTAGAAAAGAATGATACTTGGAGTTTGGTGCCCTTTCTTGAAGGAAGAAAAGTTGTGGGCTGCAAATGGGTATTTAAAAAGAAAATAGGTCTATATGGCAGTGTGGAAAAGTATAAGGTGAGGTTGGTTGTGAAGGGTTATTCCCAGGTAGAGGGAATTGATTATGGGGAGATTTTTTCTCCTATAGCTAAGCTGACGTCCATTAGATTTCTTTTGTCACTTGCAGCAGCATATGAATTAGAGATTGAACAGATGGATGTGAAGACAACATTTCTTCATGGTGATCTTGAAGAAGAAATCTATATGTCCCAGCCTAAGCACTTTGTGGAGAAAGGTAAAGAAAAACTGGTTTGCAAGTTGAAAGAATCTCTATATAGGTTAAAACAGTCACTTAGAATGTGGTACCAGAAGTTTGACACTTTTGTTTTGTCATTGGGATTTGTAAGATCAAAATCTGATCATTGTGTGTATTACAAAGCTGAAAGTGATCAAGTTCTTATTATTGCTCTCTATGTTGATGATATGTTGTTCATAAGCAATAGTAAGTTAATGATTTCTAATCTTAAGTCTCAGTTGTCTGCAAAGTTCAAAATGAAAGATCTTGGTGCATCAAGGTATATTCTGGGAATGGAAATAACCAGGGACAGGAATAGTAGAAAACTTTGGCTCAGTCAGAGTAAGTATATCAAGACTGTTCTAGAGAGATTTTGTATGACTGATTGCAAGCAGCTAGTTGTTCCAGTTTTGTAGGGAATGAAGCTTTCTGTTGAAGACTGTCAGAAATATCCTACTGAGATGGAGGGCATGACCAGTGTGCCTTATGCTAGTGTGGTTGGCAGTCTAATGTATGCAATGGTCTGTACAAGGCTAGACATCGCCCAAGCAGTGGGAGTACTTAGTCAGTTTATGACTAATCTTGGAAGAACACATTGGGATGCTGTGAAAAGAGTATTCAGATATTTGAAGGGAACTTCAGAATATGCTTTGTGTTACCATGGCAACTTGGTTGAATCACAGAGGACTCCCAGTATTCGAGGCTATGTGGATTCTAATTGGGCAGGGGACATTGATAGCAAAAGATCCACCAATGGATATATTTTCATGTTGAATGGTGGTGCAGTGAGTTGGATGAGTAAGCGGTAGGTTGTAGTTGCTTTGTCCACTACAGAGACAGAATACATGGCAGCAATACATGCCTGTAAAGAAGCAATCTAGTTAAAACGTTTGTGTTCTAACATTGGTTTTGATGCAGGGAAAATAACAATTTACTGTGATAGTCAGAGTGTTATTTGTTTGGCAAAGAATCCAACTTTCCATGCCAAGATGAAACATATAGATGTACAGTATCATTTTGTACGAGATATGGAGGATGGAAAGGTCTCTTTAGAAAAAGTGGATACTCTGGAGAATGTTGCAAATGCATTGACGAAGCCAGTCAGCACAAACAAGTTCAGGTGGTGTGCCAGTTCGATGGGCCTCAGTGCCCATGAATTTCAGTAATTTTGTTGTGCTCTGGAGGTGCCTATGTGATCTTCATCAAGTGGGAGATTATTGGAATATTGTGCCTCAATCTCACAGGCTAAAACCTCTGAAAGAGAAAAGTTGGTGTGACATCCTTATTGTCTGGCCGAATAGCCACTATGGAACCTTGTGAAATGTTCAGGTTGCTAAGACCTTGTTTATGTCTTACTGACTAGAGCCTATCACTGTGACATTTCTTTCGTTGTGACATTTCTATCTCTCTCCGCTCAAGGAGATCTCTGGTTGACGGTTTGGTTTCTTGTGATGGTCGGGGAGAATCATGGCGACCGAAGTCATCAGAGTAACACAAATGCTTCGATATGAATTCCTAGCGATATGGCATGTCTCGCCAACAGTTATACTCTAGGAATCATCGAGGTAACGTAATGACTTCAGTAAGAACTCCTGGTGATAGATGATATGTCTCGCCGATAGTGTTACACTTGATGTCATTGGGGAGAGACTTGAACACTCGGTAAGAGCTCTTGGTGATGGGTGTTTGTCTCACCGATGCTTTAGTCTATGCTTGGTATGATCTCTCTCCGAATAGTGATAGTCTTGCCGATAGCGCTACATGTGGGGATCATCGGTATGAAGTCTTGGCGATATGACTTGTCTCACCGACAGTTTTGCTCGATGGATATCGGTATGACTTAAAGATCTATGAGACCCTTGGTGATAGGAGAACTCTTGCCAATAGAGCTTCAAAATATGGATTTGCATTCGGTGTAACCTCTTGCCGAAGGTGATGTCTCTTGGTGATAACGACAATTAGGTCTTGTGGCATTGGGGAGACACGGTTAGTGTCTCATCGACATGCAAACACAGGTTGAACATTTTGACCAATTGGGAGACTATCCTATGGGGTGTGTCTTCGACCAATCAGGTATCAGAATGGGAACCTCTAGTAGTTGGACTGTTGTAGCCGTTACTGAGAGGAAGATCAACAGACCAGGGTCGACATGGATATACTTAGGAACTGAAGATGATGTTCAGTTTGACAGACGATTGGTTGGATGAATAGTTTGATGAGTGATCGGTGTGAATTCAATTCTGAGAGCATTGTAATTTGAATGTTTTGTACAAGGTTGATCAAGGATTTATGCTGTTGTAAATTGACATCAGAGAGTGAAGCCCGTACTCTCTATGTAATTTCATTACTGTAATACAAAGGGGTTTTTCTTTGTGTAGTGGGTTTTTCTCCCATAAGGGTTTTCCCACATAAATCTGGTGTTCATCTGTGTATGTTCATTTCTTTTTTTTTGCTATTTCTTTCAAGTGTATCTTAATTGGACTGTAATATAAAATTTAAAAGTATCTCTACATTCTTCCCTGAGGTTTTGACATTAGGAGAGTTGTTTTCGCACCTTAGCTTTCCTTACACTAGAGGCATGATGCTTGAATCAACTCGAAACACTGATGATGGCGATGGTAGTGGAGGGCGTTCTTTCAGGGACATCGTTCCTGAGAAAGGTAAGCGGGCTTTCCCCGAATCAACACATTTCCTGATGGTGAATGATGGTGGAAGCCTCCAACACCCCTCCTGTGGTGTCGAACCAGGTAAGTGCCCTCCCCCAAATAGCAAGAAATTTTTTTGGATTCCTAACGATGATATGGCTTCGTCCCTTAATAACGAGGATTCAATGTTAAAAAATGTTGCAATTTTTTTTGTTGCTTTAGACTTTGCAAATATCCTGACAAGGAAATACCTTGACCAGTGGATGATTAACATTTGGAATAAAAAATTAGGGATTTATCAATCATTTTGTAGAATGATACAGAAGGGATTATTTTTAATTACATTAAAAAAAATGATATGCAAAAACAAGAGATCAATAAGGAGTTTTGGTTGATTGGGAACTCTGTTTAGGGTAGTCTCCTGGTCTTCCAGCCTTTTAAATGAGGAGGTGCTTGCTCTCTCCTTTCCAAGATGGATTACCCTAAAAAAGCTTCCCCTAATATTATGGAATTTCATCCCACACCTAGTTGAAAAATTCGGAAGGGTTTTAAGAATTGAGAACACCAAAAATACCTTGTAGCACCTGAAAGTGAGGGTTCTTGTGGCAATCACACCCGGTGTGGAAATCTTAGATGAGGTTGAGATAGAAACTGAAAAATGACATCTTAAATTTTCAAATTGAAATATTGGGGGGGTTTGAACGGTTGCTTCCTCTATAAAAGAGAGGTTCATATAAGGAGAAATTGCCCCATCATTAAGAATCGAAGCAATTTGAACAAAAAGAAACCCAAATTCTATGACTATGGATCCCATTGGCATGGAAACTACCAATGAGGTCCTATTGTCTTGTCGTGAGCCTGAACCTGAACCAATGAAAACCTAAAGGGCTTGGAGCCCTTGGACACTCTTGAAACCGCCTTAAGCCTATCACCTGAAGAGGCTAATCTGGTTCTCGAAAAGGGAATGAATGAGAAGGAATGACCAATAACAGATAGATGTGTTGAGATAGCCTCCCAAAGCCTATGAAAAAATGCGGAGCCTAGCAAAAAACCTGAGGCTGTGGGGAAAAATATCATCAGTCACACCCTGATTGAGAATAGACCCGCTCCATCGAGCCACAAGTTGAATGTGCAAGAGTTGGTTATTGAATAGATTAAAAAACAAATAATAGCAAAAAAAAATCCTTTCAATTGCTAAAGATAAAATAGAAGAGCATAGCCCTAGCACCAACAAGGATGGTGCACTTTTAATTCAAGAAAAGGCCGAGGAGGCTAATGTTTTCTCCAATCACTATTGTGGTCCATTGGTTTCAGACCCAATCCTCACAGAGCTCGGGGATTTAGAGAAGGACATTTTGATCCCGTCTGCAACATTTCATGTAGACTCCAATGAAGGAGAGTCTCTATGTCAGTTGGATGTGGAGTCTATGGAAACAATATTGATTGGCAAGACCCAAAATCTTGAAAAAGAGATCAGCAATAGGGAATTAAATATTGATCCCCAAAACTGGAATATAGAAGAGACTAAAAAAAAATTTACTTCCAAAGAGTCTAACCCCCTCGCAAACTAATCAAACAAGTATTGAAAATGTTGCCCCGTTGAGAGACTCGGGAGATAAAGGGGAAACATTAGACCCCAAGGAAGATAAAGGGAAGGTTAAAAGAACCTTTTTAAAAGAATGGTTAGGGTAGAAGAAAAGGGGTACAAAAAGGAAACTTAGAGAGGAGATGGTGCCCTATAAGAGGTGTGAAGTTAGAAAGAATGAGTTCCCTAAATGCTTTGAGGGATTTAGGAACCTAGTGGAGGAAACCCAAGACATGGAAGTTGATGATCTTAGATGTGTATCTTGGAATGTGAGGGGGCTTGAAACCCCTATCAAGAAATTCTGCATTAGGAGGTTTTTCAACCAAGTCAAAGAAAAAGATATAATAATGTTGCAAGAAGTGAAAGCCACTAACTACATCTTGGAAATAATCCTACGATGTATTTGGAAAGATGTGGTCTTATTCACTACCAAACATGAAAAAGGAAGAGGTGGTACTGCAATACTGTTGGCTAGAAAGTGGGAAAGTTGGGTGAAGGACCATGGTTCTTCCCCATGTAATAGGGTTGTGTGGGTGTTGTTGGAAAAAGAGGGCTTAAAATTTGGTATTTGTTCCACCTATGCTCCGAATGAGTATAGACAGAGGTGTGATCTTTGGGATTGGTTGAGAAAATTTCTAGAGATCCCTTGGGTGTTTGGTGGTGATTTCAACATGGTGGAGAACCAGGAAGATAAGCTAGGTGGAATAGACATGGGTTGGAAGGGGAATGAAAATTTCTTCTAGTTTAGAATGAAGAACAAACTAAAGTTAGTGGATCCCATAGAAGGTACTAAGAAGGACAATAAGGATATTTGGTATACTTGGTGCAACCTTCAGAGCGGCAATAGAAGGATATATTGTAGGCTCGACAGATTCTATGCTAATAAAGACTTGTTCTCCTTTGATCAGGTGGAGGGATCCAAATCAAGGGTAAAAGTCAGCCCCTGGACTCTTTCACACCACCACCCTGTCTCAATAAATATAACTTTTGGAAGTAGAGCAAACACCCCCTGCTAGAGAACAAAGAATTTCATTCTGAACTCAAGCCTACTTTTGAGTGAGGACTATAAAAATGCAATATTCACTTTAAGAGAAATAAATAAGTGGCTACTTCAGAGTTTTTCTCCCATTGAGAGGTGGAACACAAATGTGCAAAGTTGGAAAAAAGTCTTCCAAACAATTGGAGAGCAGAAAGTAAAGGAAAAAAGGAAAATTGAGGGGATGTTGCAGGAAAAATTACTCCATGCTGAAGGAAAAATCCAAAATGACCCCCAAAGCCTTGAGCTAAATAAAGAGCTTGTGGACATAAGGGATGAGTTAAGGAAGTTGTAGGCCTACAAAGATCAAGGCCTCAGGAAGCAGGCAAAGCTAAAGTGGGTTGCCCAAGGTGACAAGGGGACAATTTTTTTTCAAATTCCTTAAGATGTATGAAGAAGTAAAGGAGCAGGTGAATGTTGTTTGGGGTGAAGAGGGGCTGGCAAAAGATTCAGAGGGCATCAAAGAAAAATTTTGTTAGTATTTTAGGAACCTTTTCAAAGTTGAGTACAATGGAACCCCCTGCAAGGTGGCCAAAGAAGATTGCAAGAGACTTATTCTAAGGAAGGTAACAAAATAAATGGTTGATAGGTTAAACAAGCCATTGACTCAAGAGGAAATTAAAAGTACCATCCTCTCAATTTGTAATGACAAGGCTCCTGACATGGATGGCCTGCCAATTGAATTTTACAAAGAAAATATTGATTGGCTGAGTGAGGATCTTTTACAAGTTTACAATGAGGCTCTAAGCAAAGATTCTTTAGGCAAAGAAATCAGCCAAGGAGTCATTAAGCTCATACCTAAAGAAGGTGATAAAAATCTGTTAAAAAATTGGAGGCTGATTACTCTATTGAATGTATCATATAAGATACTTGCTAAAGCTATCTCCCAAAGGCTGTCATCAATTCTCCCTAAGATCATTAGCACCACTCAAATAGGTTTTATTAAAGGAAGATATATCCTAGAAAATCTTTTGACCACTTGGGAGGCAATGGAGTGGGCCAAAGTTTCCAACCAGAATATAGGGATGTTACTGTTGAACTTCAAGAAAGCATATGATAGAATAGAATGGCCATTTATACTGATGGTTTTAGAGGCTTTTGGTTTCCTAGAGAATCCGTGTTTAATGGTCAGAACCCTACTAACAGATGCCACTGCAAGAGTGGAAGTCAATGGAAGTCTCACAGAGGAAATAACATTGGAAAGATCTATAGTACGAGGGTGCCCCCTTGCACCCTCCCTCTTTGTCATTGCAACTGATGCACTTCACTTCATCCTAAGGGATTCCACCTTAAGCCTAAAGGTTCATGGCATTATTCTCCCAAACAACGGTGAATCAATAAATGCTCAATTTGCAGATGACACAACACTTTTTGTAAAATTAGACGAGGATAAATTTGATAACCTATTGAGGAAAATGGACTTGTATGCCAATGCAGCTGGGGCTAAAATATCCAAAGTGAAAACCACACTTTTAAGTTGGGAAGCTCATAAGCCAGAATGGCTTGAGGAACATGAATTCCAGTGGGGAGGACCCAACAAGATTGTCAGGTATCTTGGGATACCATTTGCAATCAGTCTGGCCAACCTTAAAGACATGTGGGAATGGCTAAAGAACAAGATCATAAAAAAACTAGAAGCCTGGAATAAGTAGTACTTGTCAATTGCAGGAAGGGCACAAGTGTGCCAGACAATTATATCCTCTTATAATTTGTATTATGCCTCAACTTGGATGTTCAGTGGTTATCAAGTGGATGAAATCCAAAAATAGGTAAGGCAGTTCCTTTGGTCAGATGGGAAGGGAAATAAAAGAAGGCATGCAGTTTGTTCAGAATGGTGCTTCTTGGAGAAGCAAAATGGGGGACTTGGGCTAAAATATTTGAAAAATCAAGGCATTGCCCTTGTTGTCAAATGGATTTATAAAAGTGTTGTTGGTGAAGAGTCTTGGAAGGTCCTTGTAAGACATAACATTAGTAATGGTGTCCCTAAGGGTGCAAAAACATGGAAAAACCTACCCTTGATTGATCTTCTATTTGGAAACTTCCTAGTCTCCTCGACGGGGTCCAACATTTTCAAAATCCTATGGAAGGCCTGGGAGAGCAACAAAGAGAAGGTACTCTCTAAGTACCCTATTGAGGAAGAGCTAAACAATAACATGCTAAACAGGTCTATCTTGTGGAACATTTGTCATAATAAGAAACCTTTGGCACTCCTCCAAGGATGTTCTGCTAAAGATTGGAATAATTAAGGGATCTCTCTATTCAACAACATCATTGAAAAGGCAGGCTTATTAGTTGGGAAGCCCTTAAGCAAAGCTTTAATCTTCCTTAAACTCATAAAAGAACATATGAAAAACTTAAGAACCAGAATTTAAGTCTAAAAAACTTATCTTCCTATGCTAACAACAAAAAGATGCAGCTTGATTGGCTAGAAGAAAAAGGTTTATCTCACCCCAAAGTTAATAAAATTTATAAAGCCCTAGAAAATCCCCCTATTCTGGCTAATATGCTTAATAAAAGCTGGAATCTTAATATTAGCCAAAAGTAGTGGGAAAAAGCCTTCTCCAGAATCTGGAATAATACTCTTGAGCCTAAGAAAGCTGGTTTCAAATGGATGTTGATGTTGCAAAAATTTCCAAACTTTAACCCCAAAATTTGTCCTTCAATTTGTGATGTTTGCAAAAAGAATGAATCGGTCTTTCATATTTTCTTTGACTGCTTCTATGCTAAATAGATATGGAAATTATTTCAAATTGACCTGTTTGGGTGGGGGGAAGCCAAGGAAAAGAAAATAAAAGAAATAATCTTGGGAAATATTGATAATTTAGGAAAACCTATTAATCTTTTTTGGTTGATTCTAACTTCTGAAATCTTGTGGCTCTTATGGAAAAATAGGAATGTAGAAAAATATCATGGCACTAGGAGGGCGCTTACTGAGTCTAATAGAAGACTCACAACTCATGTTGTTTACTTGCAGGTTTCTAATATATTGGAGGTGGCCAAAAAAAAATTCCAAAGGCTGATGAAAAATGGCAAGGTGAAGGTAAAGAAAGAAGAATTGAACCAAGCCAACTAGTGGCTGTTCTACAAACCAGCAAAGAAGTATCTATTAAAGGCTGATTTAACCTAAGGAAGTTGATTCAAGTTTGAAAAAAAGGCTGAAAGTGTTTGCTGCACCTCTTTTTTCTAAAGCAGTGATGTAAATTTTATTACAAAGAGCCTAAATGCTCTGTTTCATAATGTAGTTGACTGATGTTATGTGCACAGAAAGGCTTAAGCTCTGAAATACTTGAGTTGATGTAATGCTGAATGGCTGATCTTCATGATCATTTCTATATACTATTATGAATATATATATATATATATATATATATATATATATATATATATATATATATATATATATATATATATATATATATATATATATATATATATATATATATATATATATATATATATATAAACTATACATAGTCTTGCATTAAATTTGATGTATTATAATACTTATAATTATGTAGCGTACTACCTTACCTAACATGAATACATCTTAATGTTGTAAAATGCATATAAGCATCACACCAATTGATGTTATTATATCATTTCATGAATAATAATAAAGTAAAACAATAACCACTTTGCTAATAAATATTTAATCATGATAATGTATATGTTATCAATAAATGATATGACATAAAATAGGTCTACCATCATATAACATATCTATAGTATAATATCTCCATAACTAACCATCACACAATTAATCACACAATCATTCCAAATCATATTAATGAATAGCCTATACCCTTGTGTTTTTGCATATTTCACATAAACATTAAAGCATAATTATCATATAGTAAAGCATAACATTGACTAAATCTATGTATTCCCTTTCACATACCAATATGTATGTTAAAATTAGATTTAGGTTTAATTAAAATACACATGCTAGAATCAATCACCTTACTTATAGAAAGGTTGATAAAAAGTGACTCTTATGTGGTTCTAATATAAATCATCATACCTATTTTGCATAATGTATAGATAAAACTCAACATAATATTGTAACATTTATCTCTTATTATATTTACAAACTATGTCATATTCAAGTCATGAATACATGCATACAAGGTTGACAATATCTAAGTATGGAAAGCACATATATTTTCATACCCAAGTTTCTCGCAACTCCTAATTCAAAAATTCTAACTATAAGGGTGAATGAATTGACTTCACTAGATTTCTTTAATGTAATGTGAAACCTACATATCCATCTCTATGGAATCAAGGCCACATGTAGTTCTTCCATTAGGTTTGAATTTTTATTTAAGGTAATTGAATTATATTAGCTTCATAATCAATTTCAAAGATTAATTTTATAAATATTAGCTGTTAGAGTTTTGTGAATAAAATAACTACCAACCTATGTTCTTCCGTTCAACACATTAGCCTAATTTAAATAAAATTTGAGATACTTTTGATATTACAATAAAGAACATAAATATATTTTTATTTTTTAATTAAACTATGCTAATGTAAGAGTTGGGACAAGAACTAGAAAATGAAATGACAATTGTGCCAAATTGAGGGACAAAAGGTGGTCAAATCATTAAATTTGAGAAAAAACATGATTGTGTTATGTTAAAGTAAACATAATAGACATGCGTTATATAAAGAACTATAACAAAAAATGTTTTTTTTTTTTTTTTTTGTTTTTGTGATTGAGATGTATAAAAGAAGAGGAACCTGGGCATGTTTTACAAATTGATAACATTTACATGCTTTTTTACTATTGTAAAAAGAAGTGCACTTATTTCTATGACTTTGAATATATTTTTTGTCAATTGATGCAATCATAATGATGCAAAAAATATTTTTTTGAGATAGACGGCTGATGATTTTTACCACCCCCTATAACAACTATAAGTTTCTACTATCTTTTTGAGAAAAAATTATTGCAAGTTTTTCTTCATCAAATTTCCAACTATTTTAATATGAGGGAGTTTCAAGGTAGAGATGGATACTATATGGGCCAAGATAGAGTTTGATATTGTTGAATAGCAAAAAAACAACAAAGATCGTTAGAGAAAAAAATCTATTTATCATGCGATTGTGTCATCAATTATTGAGGATACTATGGAGGTGTAAACCCTTTATGAGATTTCTAGCTTTATGTGACATGTAGATTTCCTAGTCTCATGGTTTAGTACATGATTATGTAGTAGGACCATCCATTTCTAATGTTGCTAGCTCTCACTTATGTTATAATTGCTACCATATTTTATTTGGAAGAGATAATGATCCATAGGGTGCAAAGGGTGTCACCTCTCATGAGTTCATTATTTGTCATTGTACATGCATTGAGAGCTTATAGGGTGATTAGGTAGTACAAAAATAACTAGACAAATTGGTGACTATTGATGAGCTAGTGTATGATTTGTTTCATGATCACATAGAGTTATTTTTATATGAATTTATAAAATATGTATTTTAAATTTTATATTTAAGACAAGTAAATTGATTTTTAATTATAAAATTACATCTAAAAGGTGAATTTATTATATCTTTCAAGGTCTAACCTTGTAGGGTGGTATGGCATTGTAGACACCTAAAAATGAATAATGCATTTTTATCTTGTCATTCCATCATTATCCTCATTTCTTCTATCTCTATTAATTAAATCTAACATTTTCCTCTTTTCATCTAAATAATCAAATAGTTTTTAATTATTTAATTATCTTAACATTTTTATCATATCTATATTATTTAATTAAATTTTAATTATTTAATTAATTCATCAATTATATTTTTCCCAGTCTAACATTAATTAAAATTAAAATTTGACTTATCTTTGATCCTCTATGATTAAATAATTTTTAAAAATTATTTAATTAGCTAACACTCCCGTTTTAAATAAATTAAAAATAATTTATTTAAATTGTGTATTTTAGTTTAAAATAAATAAATTAATATTTACTTATTTCTCCACCTATGATTTTGAATTATATTCTTCTAACTTTTCCTCCATCTAATTCAAATTTGGGTCTTACACTATCTTGAATTTTCTTAGCCATTGATCTTGTAAATTAATCTCCACCATTGATCAAGTAACAAGTGAGGCATTTAAATAACATGCTTTTATTTCATTAATATACCCTAGCACTCTTATTATCAAAATCACTATAAAAATTATATCTCTCAAACATTATCAAGCATTTATCATTATCATTGTCAAGCATAGGTATCATTTATCTTTGAGCATTTATCTTTATCATTGCATCATATCATTATTGTTATTTCATAGTTTGTTACTTTGAAGAGCAACTAAAAATGGAGCAAATCAAGATCTTAGCTATGATGACTTTGTTTGTTATCTAAATTCTATATTTTGAGTTGAAATCTTGAACTTCATTGCATGATTGTGAGAGTGTGTGTTTTGCATTGTTGGTATTTGTGATTTGCATTTTCATCATCCATATTTTGGTATGCTTGGTGGGAATCACATCCTATATTTAACAAGGAATTTGGTAGGATTTTTTCTTTGAAGTTATAGGTCAAATTTATGCTTTTGGATTAATTCATGATCCTTTTGGATAGGTCAATAGACAACACTTTTGGGCCAACATAGACCACACACACACACACACACACACACACACACATATAGATATATAGCAAATCAATTTTCTTTTACAAAGAGTTTATGAACTTATGTAAATAGGGAAAATATGTGCTTTTGGTTGATTTTTCTATGCTTTTGGTTGGATTTGTAGCGCTTTTGGTCCAACTTGCTACACTTTTGGTTAACTAGAATATTTTTCCAATCATCCAACAACCAATGTGGTGCTTCTAGTCTTTTTCATTGTGCATTTGATCAATGTTGAACCAATTTTGGTCTATTCTATGACACTTTTGATCTATATCATCATGCTTTTGGTTATTGTGGTTATGCTTTCAATCAAATTTGCAACACTTCCAGTCTCTGTCATGACACATCTAGGAAGTATATAAGGTTTAAATTCAAATTTGTATTAGTTTATTTCATATTTGAGAGGATTTCATTTTTCTAACATCTAACCTCACATTTGATCTGTAGCTAACCTCAAATATGAGATCTTGTTATCTTGGTGTCCTTTCTTCGTGCTTTTTGTATACAAAAATTTGGATCTTCAAGGGAATGAAAACAATTGCAAAGGAAATTGGATTTGGAGCTCTCCATCAAAAATTGGCATTTCAAAATTAACGTTGGAGGGTATGTGCAGGATCATGATGGGCCAAAAAGTGGCAATATGATGGGTATGTGGTTGATGGCATTTTTTAACCCAAAATTGATGAAATGAAAAGGGTTTTTAAAGGAGATTCTCAGCTTTCCACCAATATAAATTATGCTTTACTTTGAATTTAATAAGTAATTATTATTCATTTTCTATTCGAATTACGACTAAAGTCCTAATTAATAAGCTGATTGAAAAAAATTTATAGCTTTCAAACGGTATCACATTTTTTTAATCAAAAACATGCGTCACATTCTATGCTTCACATACTATAGGATTAAAAAAAGAAAAATTGAATTTCATTAAGTTTTGACCAAGTTAAAGTGGTAAGACATATGAGCTTTTATATTTTTTAAAAGTTGTAATAAAAAATTCATAATTAATTATTTACTTTGAAAAAAATTACAAAAAAATATGCATCACATCGGGACACGAGTCCTCTAATTATATCTAAAATATTATAAAAATATATTATCATTTTATTGTGGTTACCTGGTGGTCAGACAGACACCTACTTCTTATTTTTTCCTCAAATTTAAGTACTACTACATTGGAATTTCAAATTTTCACCAAATAGTTTTTTCTTTAAACAAACCTAGTAGTTTAGAAACTACATTCAATTTGCTACAAATTCTATTCTTACTTATTTTTGAAATAATATATATAACTTATTCAATTTTTTATGTCAAGTTGCCTAATTCTGATTTTTTTGAATTTTTTGCCACTTAAGGGCCTATTTTTTCCATGATGATCCTGCACATACCCTGGACTCTAGGTTCATTCATTCTAATCACCCTATCACTTCTTAATTTCACATGCTAAAATAGTTACATTATTTTCTTTGATTTTAGTCAAATATTTTTTGGTGTATCTTCCTCATATTGTAATTGGGCTAAAATTTGAAAAAAAATACCTACACCACTAAAATATTTTCAGAACTAACTTTCTAATGATATCTCATTTATAAAATTTTGATACTATATTCCTAAGTTATTTCAAAAAGAAAAAATAGCTCCTTCAGAACAAAAAACTAGGATTTAGGTGTAGGTGGTACAACATGAGGAAACATAATTTACTAGAGGCTAATGAAATATTCCATAAAGTGATGGAAAAAATTCCAATACGTCATGAAAATCACTCAATTTGTCTAAATCACTAAAAAGCCACATCAAACAACTAAATATGACAAAAAACTACCAAAAACATGTGGGAAACAACTGATAGGTGATAAAACCCCCAAAAAAGATGGGAAACTACTACGATAGACAAAAAATGGTGTAGTGTGTGAAAGTTCTACCAATATTCAATGACAAATAGCTAACAAAAGTTTCAAAATTGGTGGATCTCCTTAGAAATTGTTTTAAGGGTTGAAGAAGTTGTTTTGTGGTTGGGAAATGTCATTGATTTTGCAATGAAGCCACAACCAATTTAAAAATATTGTAGAAATTAAAAATTCCACCAAAGGTAGCTGATGATAACCATATAATAGTTTCCAATGCTAAAGAAAAGTTGATACTAGTTGCATGGGGATTGTCATCTAGGGAAAATGTGAGGAGTGGAAAATAAACATCATTGCTTGTGTGGTAAATTGGTCACCCCACAAGACTCAGGTAGCTAGCCAATATTTTTATAACTCACCCCAAACAAAAAATCTGCAATCATTGTTGGAATAAGAAAAGACTACCACCTAAATAATAATTGAGAAAAATAGAAAAATCATGTCACTATATAAATAAAACCTACCACCGAAGAAATGTTCGTCATTGAAAAAAGTAGATAACCAAAAACACTAGAGAATAATATGAAATTTGCAAACAAAGGGGATCAATCTTTTCCTACATAGGGTTGTATAATCATATAATGTATGGATCTGTATGAGTGTACAAATTTTCAAGCCTCAAACTTTTTCCCACAAAAAATATTACAAAAGTTTTCCTTGCCATGATTTCAAATTTTGGATAGGAGATCTTGAGGTTTTTGGGGCTTATGGACACAACAATGAGGTATGTTTGTCTTCATAATTCATCATTTGAAAGCTTAAAGTTGGATCTCTCAAAAAGAGGATGGGAAATTATAGATTTGGAGCTTTGATACCATATTGGAGTTGATTCCTCAACCCTACATCTCCCAAGAATCACCTACAATCAAAAACCTCTCAAAAAAAGGTATGAAGGCTAAGAGCTAATTGATTCAAAAAAGCAATGAACCATTAAATGAATGTGAAAACCTCACAGCTAAGTGAATACAATAATGAATCCTTATAAAAGGAAAATAAAAACCAAAAATAAACCTTAGGTGAGGATAAAACTAGATCATGACATGTGTCCTCATCATATGAATTGAGACACAAAAAACACATGACCTAAGTAAGCCTAATTAGCTAGAGTAGAGAGGGACCTAAGTAATTAAACAATTAATTAGGTAAATATTTCTAGCACTATTATGTGTTACTCAAGTCTAGAGGGATAGGTTGATCTGCATTGTATCTTTATATATAGTTACTAAAATTTGGGGTCTCTTTGAGTGTGGTTTGTTTTCCCAAATGGTTTTCTTGACATAAACCTTTGTGTTATGGTTTGCATCTTATTTATGGTTGATTTGTTTTTCCTTTTATGATTTATCATTATTGAATTTGGTTACATTAAGAACATGATACCTCAATGTATAGTTACACTCAAATAATATGATTATGTTTGTTAAGTTACACAAGACAAGATGAATTGCTCTAATACCATTGGTTCAAGGCATATGTTGAAACCTAGTGGACTACTCCCTAGATGAGGATTTAGATGAATTTGTGTATGTATGAAGTCTTTGTGAGATAAAATAGTACACACACACATATAATAATAAATTGTGTAAATTTTATTTATCTATTCATCTTGTACATAACACACTCTTAACACATGTGTAGGATTTCTATCTAGTATTAATATCTTATATGCTAATATTATATACATACATACATACATACATACATACATACATGTACATACATACATATATATATACACACACATACATACATACATATATATATAAATATATATATATACACACACACACATACATATATACACATATATACATAGACACACATATATATACATATACATAGACACATATATGCATACACACACACACATATATATACATACACACACATATATTATACATAAAAAGAAAATTTAGTCATTATTAAAGTTGAACTATTTCAATGCGTGACTCATCATCTCTTGATGACTAGGTGATGTGACTGGAAGGTGTGCAATGAGTTGGCATATGACCTAGCATAGCATGAGCCTCAATTGTGGCACCTAGATTACTACAGTGGTTACTTATTTGATGTTTGAGATGTGATTATTAGAATAATATGTGATGTGTGATGTGAGTTAGCTTTTTTGGTTTAGCCTAAAGGTGTAATGCAACCTACTAAAGCTATGGTAGAAACTATAAAAGGTTTGAAAAAAGTATGATTACCATATAGTCTAGTTATTTTCCACTACTAGAGTGTGTGTGGAAATATGAGAATATAGATAGATGATATTAATGTTGCCACAAGCATTTGGAAGGTTCTTTAGTATATTGCATACCGTGGAAGTGTTATTGTAGTTACTACAAGCCATGAAAATGGTCTTGGTGTTACCATGGGAAAAATTGTGGGTGGATCCTGTTGGATGATTTATCCATGTTCTTTGATGATCGCATCATCACATATTACATCTTTAATTTTTAAAGATAACATATATCAACATTATCACATTTTGTATATCTAATGATTTGAGGCTATCTTATTAGATTATTTCACATTGACTTTGAGCTTACATTCATTCATCTTTTTAGTCTACATTAGGGGGAATCATGCATCTGCCTCTTTACATGGTCAAGTGGTTATTGTTATATATTTCTTTTTGGAGAATTTGTATCTTGATCCTATATTGCTATATCATAATTTTAGAGTCACTCTTTGAATGTATCTTGCCATATCATGCTTTGAAGCATCCTTTTAGCATTTGGAATTTTATAAACAAATTTAACTAAGATTTCTATTAGAGGAATTATTTATTCCCTATTATCACATTCAAATATTCATTGTTACATGTTACATTAGGGACATCTCACATCAATTTGGTCAATTGTCATTGGTATAATTTAACACCATTGATTTTCATTAGTATGGTTTACCACAATTGATCTATCATAGTTCATCATTCTTATATAGATGTCTAGTTATTATCACATCACCATAATTTTTCCCATGTCAAGTGAAACATTGCCTACTTTCCTTGATCCTATATTGAGCTCATTAATACAGTTTATCATAATCTATTATTTGTTATATACATGATCTTCTCTTGATGTACTCATTATTTCTCTTATGTTATATTGTGATATGTACACATGCTTATTTATTTTCTAGATTAAACTTACTATCATGCATGAGATTTCATTTCCTTCAATTCCTTGTACTAGTTGTTGATAATCAATTAAAGAGGGGGAATACATGATCACTAACGCTCTCATTTTGTACTGTATTTTCCTTGAAGTGAAAAGGTACTCTTGGATTTTGTTCTCCTTTATTTTACAAAATGCCATGAAAGAATACACATGGAAGAAATAATGGCATGATCACATCATATACAATCCATTATTATATAGGAACACCATCATTATATTCTTCAAGATTTTCTAAATATTTAATTTTCATGCATGTTTGTAAGTGCTATATACTTTGAGATGCATGAACATTTAGGATTTACACACCTAAAAGTGAGAGAAAAATGTAATGGTGAAATCAACACCACCATGCTATTTTCCATTTAGACTTGTGCCCATTTTGAGGAAATGTCTTAATAAATGAAGATTGTGACAAATGGTGCAATCATTTGTGAACTTGAACCCATTGAACTTGTCATTATTTGTTATTATATGAACACATTCTTATGATTATAACCTTGTCTTATACCTATTTACACATATCTCTATACCAATATGCTTATTTATTGTGGTTATGTATACATATATCCCCATATAGTCATTATTTGCTGACTATCTTGTATCCCAATATAGGTTTATGGTCAAGAGGATGCCTCATGAGCAAAAACTTTTCCTACCAAAAACTTAAAATCCAAATTTAGTTTGAAACTAGACCCCCTTCACCTTTCCCACTGAAAGGTAACCAAACACATGTTTGTATGATTTGATGTCATGCAATTAGGAAACTAGTATTTAAAAGAATTCAATTGTGATCATTTTATATATTCAAATATCACAAATCTTTCTCACCCTAGTGCATTGAAAGAGAAAATCAATAGCAAATCTTATTTAGTATTAAGTGATTGATCTACTCACAAATTGATTGTACAACCTATCAAAGACATTTGTCAATATCACCAATCGCTTGAAAGACAATGTAGATTCTTATCATGAGATTGACAAAGAGAACAAAAGCCTAATATTAGATTAGAATGTGTTTGTAGATATAGAAGACTAGATTATAATCATAAACCTATACTAGGCCTATGATTTTGTCCTCAAATATGTTACATATAAAGCATAGAATCAAAGTTTTTTACCAAGCAAAGAGAAGGTATCCAAATATTCAAAGTCTTCATCAATTGATATCATTCTTCAATCACACGGCTAAGCATTCGTATCCCTCTTATTTTATTTTATAAATATAGCAAGTCACTTGTTGTGTGATTAGACTTGAGTTATTAATTGTATAGGTTAATATGTGCTTATATGTATATGCATCTTATTGAATAAGCCTAGACTAAACCCTAGGGATTATTTATATTCCTTTACATGAACATAAACAAACATCTATGGTTTGGGTGACTAAAACACATTTTACTTACAATATATGCTAAGAGATTAATTAAGTTGTTAATTTAAAAGAAAAGAAGTTAACCCAATATAATAGAAAACTCTAACTAAATAGAAAATTAAATTAGTGGCATGTCAAGTCATCCTTGCTCTGTTGGTAAAGTTGAATGATTCACAAAGAGTTCTCTACATATCAAGTTTTTGTTGAGTACAGGTCTTGCAATTCTTCAAAGGGATCAAACTTAGATTACGCCCCTAGTGACTTTGACGGAATGCATACCCCTCAATCCTTAACTCCTAGTAGCTAAAAGAGTTCAATTGTTTGTGCACCTTTGATTCACTCATATTGTGAAGCATGAGTTGGGTGACTCCTTCATATTGGGAATACGGAGTAGTCCCATATACTTAAAGCCATCTGTAGACCCAAAAATAGATTGTCAGGTATTGTGGACTATAAAAGGACCTTTCCTTTCCTTTCCTCTTCCCAATGCCAACCTGCCACAAACATTCATTTGTTATAAAACCTCGTAAATAAAGAATAAATATGGAGATAATAATAAAACCAATAATCCAGCTTGTTAATGATTGTCCAAGAATCACGGTTTGAAAAGTAGAATAAAACAATACACTTCGCCAAATTCAAAGTCTTCTCAAGCATGGATACAACTGTCTGCCAATTTACGCAGACGTAGCTCATAATCTTAGTTTAATTAATAATCTGGTGAAATTCAAACCCGAGGATTTACAGGAAGCACAAAATATCGAACCGGGGTTGGGATGTTTAACATACGTATCTGCATCCTGGAAATTTCGAATTTTAGGGTTTTACAGAGTTTTATTTAGTTCGTTTCTGCAGATGGCTAACCATCTCTCAAAGGATCTCATGGCACTTTCTGAAAATATGAGACATCGCTATGAAGTGGATTTATATTAACTCTGCTCTCATAGCAATTACACGCCACGCCAACTCAATACGACCGAAAATTTTCTCTTTTACCATATCTAAGCTATGGATTCGCCACAATGCTTATACTGGTTTTGGTGCTTGCCCTACTCCTATCAAAATACATTCAGCAGAAAACGTGGAATTTTTGGAAACCAAATGTAAGTTTAATGGCAACCCAGAAAAAAATCATGCAGATTTTTTGGCCTATGATCGTCTGTTGCAGGCCTGTATTGATTCAAAAAACGTAACGGAGGGCAAGCGATTGTATTCTGATATGATCGAAGCTGGATACAAGCCACCTATTTTGAAAGGAAACCGTCTCGTCCATATTTATCTTTTATCAGGAAAAACTGAGGATGCACGCTATGTGTTTGACAACATGCCTGAACGAGATAAATTTAGTTGGAACACCATGATTGCTGGATATGCCAAATGTGGCATGCTGGAGGAGGCGCGAGACATGTTTGAAAAAATGCCTGAAAGGAATTCGATATCCTGGTCGTCTCTCATCACAGGATTTGCACGCCATGGGTGTGGTGAAGAAACCATGGAATTGTTCCGTCAAATGCAGAAGGAAGGCATGATACCGAATGAGTATACTTTTGGCAGCATTCTCCGGGCATGTGCTGGAAATTTTTCCGTATTAGAAGGAGAACAAGTCCATGCACATATTATTTTGACGAAACTTGGCCTGAATGTTGATCTTGCTAGTTCTCTGGTTGACATGTATTCTAAATGCAGAAGAATTGAAGATGCACGCCAAGTGTTTGACAGAATTCCCAAACGAGATGCGGTATTGTGGACTTCTATAATTTCTGGGTATGCACATAATGGAAAGGGGGAACAGGCTCTAAAATTCTTGCCCGAGATGATTCGGACAGGTGAAAAATGCAATCAATTTACTTATTCAAGTGCTTTGGTTGCATGTGCCGACCTTGTTGCTCTTGAATCAGGCAGGCAGATTCATAGTTACATCATAAGAAGTGGGTTTGAGTTGAATAGTTTTGTAGGGAGTTCGCTTGTGGTGATGTATTCAAAATGTGGAAGCCTGGAAGACGCCCTGAAAATGCTAGGTGAGGTTCAAGAAGGAGAGGAGGTGTCTTGCAATGCAATGATTGGGGGATATATTCAACATGGACGTGCAGCTGAGGCTCTAAATTTTTTTTGTCAAATGCATGGTTTAGGTGTGAAAGTCGATCACTTCACTTTTCCTACCATTCTTAATGCATGCTCTACCCTTCCGGCATTAGAACAAGGTAAGCAGATCCATGCTTCAATAATAAGAACTGGCTTCGAGTCAAATAGGTATGTTGGCAACGCTCTAGTTAACATGTATGCCAAATGCCAGAGCTTGGATGATGCAAAGAAAGTGTTCGATAGTATTCCAGAGAGAGATGTTGTCTCTTGGACTGCAATAGTTGGAGTGTATGTGGAGAGTGGAAATAATGAGGAGGTACTTAAACTTTTTTGTCAAATGAGAGAGGCAGGCATAACACCGGATGAGTTCAGTTTGGCTAGTGTTTTAAGTGCATGTGCCAGCTTATCAGGTTTAGGACAGGGAAAGCAAGTACATGCGCTGGCTATTAGATCAAAATCAGGTGATTATTTATCTGTGCACAATGCCCTTGTTATTATGTATGCCAAATGTGGGAGCATAGAGGATGCATACCTCGTGTTCAGAGAAATGCCTAGTCGAGACGTTGTTTCATGGACCTCTATAATCAAAGCATATGCCCAAAACGGCTGTGGCAAGGATGCTCTCAAACTCTATGAGGAAATGCTATCGTCAGGCTTGAAGCCAGACCATGTCACCTTTGTTGGTGTGCTATTTGCCTGCAGCCATGCTGGATTAGTGAATGAAGGACGCCATTTGTTTAATTCCATGGCCCGTGATTATGGCATCACACCACAAACACAGCACTATGCCTGCATGATTGACCTTCTTGGCCGAGCTGGGCATATGAATGAGGCTGAAGATTTACTTATGAAGATGCCGGTTAAACCTGATGCTATTGTGTGGAAGTCCCTGCTTGCTGCTTGTAGGATTCACAAGAATACTGAATTAGGAAAATGTGCTGCAGAAAACCTTTTTGAGTTGGAACCACAAAATTCTGCACCTTATGTGTTATTGTCAAACCTCTATGCTGCAGCTGGCAGGTGGGATGAGGTAGCAAAGGTTAGGAAAATGATGAAAGACATGGGAGTGATTAAAAAACCAGGATGCAGCTGGATTGAGGTGAAGAACAGAGTGCATTCATTTTTTGTAGAAGATAGAAGTCACCCACAAACAGTAGAGATATATGAAGTTCTGGATAAACTGGCTAAGCAAATGAAGGATGCAGGGTATGTGGCTGATACAAATTTTGTGCTCCATGATGTTGAAGAGGAACATAAGGAACATGCTCTTAGTTATCACAGTGAGAAGCTAGCTTTGGCATTTGGAATTATCAGCACACCTTCTGGGACACCTATTCGAATTGTCAAAAACCTTCGCGTGTGTGGTGATTGTCACACAACAATCAAATTTGTTTCAAAAATTGTTGGCCGAGAAATTGTTGTAAGAGATTCTGTACGATTCCATCATTTCAAGTTTGGACTGTGTTCATGTGGAGATTATTGGTGATAGAAAAGTTAAAACTTATCTTGTTAGGAGACATTGTTAGTTGTCACATTTTCGAGCTCTACATAATTTGTTGAACTGGGCTTTCTGGACATGCAAGAAGAGATTGCAATGGTAGATTATTTCTGTAATTAAGGGAAAATTCAGGTTAGCAATAAACAGCATAAATAAATTAAACCCTAGTTAACAATAAAGTACAGTGGAACATAAAAGCATAAACCAATGAATAATCTTACCAAAACCTTCATGCACTCCATGATTCACCTTCATTGCCCTTCTCCTTTTTGCTGTAAATAGCATTTGCCCTCAGGTTTTTATGAGCAACTATGACCTATGACAAAGACCTAGCAAAATATTGAAGGACTTGACTGAGAAATTGCAAGTGTACTCAGAAATTTGCAAGCATGAAGTGACAAAATGAGGTTGACATTGTCCTTTTATAAAAAGGTCAATTTTGGATTAATGGCCAGGATTGACAGTTGACAAATGCCCTAAGGTGGAAGACTAAGATTGAATATGACAACTAGTAATTAGGGTTAGGGCAGAATTAGAGTAAAATTTGAAATGGAGGGGTATGATTTAATTTTGGAGAAATTAAATCAATGGACAATAATGCATGTGACAAGAGAATATAGGTCACGGAAAAAGAGATTGTTGGAGAATCAAATAACAATTTAAAATTATTTGATTTAAGAGGTAGTGTTGACCTTTTGAATTAAAAATTAATTTAGTTCAAAAGAGGTGGGGCCAAAATAATAAATAATGATTTTTTATTATTTACTTAGTGGGAAAATGGGAATGGGAATTTAAATAAATGATTTTATTTAAATTTTGGAGGAAAAGACAAAAGGACAATTAAATAATTAATGAAAATTATTTAATTGTAGAGGAAAAGGGATAAAGTGAATAATAATTTAATAAATTTAGGAATTTATTTAATTATAGAAAAACATAAGAAATTAGTGACATATTTAAATAAATTACATTATTTATTTATTTAAATAATTAGACATTTATTTATTTAATAATTAGGAGGAATAAAAGATATGAATCAATTATTTAATTAATAGTTGAATTTGGGCCATAGGATATAAATAAATATTTTAATTATATTGAGAAGAAATATGGTAAGACATGGAAAAATAAAGCTTGCAGGTCTAGGTCATTTTTATATTTCTACAATTTCCACAAGATAACATTCTTGTGGAACATGAAAGAGATGATGGAAGAGGCATATGGACAAATGCATTTTGAAATTTTTTATATCGGAAGGAAAGTTTCTATTTGGTATTAGTTAGGCTTTTATTGAATAGTGTTCTTTGTATGATCCATAAATAGGCATTGCCCCACTCTGCCCCTAAGCAATGGATTTAATTTGATAGACAATTATTCAAATGAAGTAAAATTAGCATTTAGTCCCATTCACAATGGATATGCTAATATCTTCAATCGTCGATCTCTAATGTGTATTATTCTTGTTACCTAATTTTGTTTTTAGCTCAATCACGTAAAGTTGAGACAACAATGATCATAAAAAAATGAATGAAAGGTACACATTTGATTTTACTAAGTGTTCATTATCATACACAAATATTATTAAATGAATTTTAGTTTATTATGCAAGTGTTTACAAGAGAAAAGATTGCATAAGCTTTGCATAAAATGTTGTCTTTATTCATAATTACAAAAGTATAGTGTCCCATGCAAGCCATGGGAGTAACTGATTCAATGCAATACAAGATGTAAACTATACATTTGAAGAAAGGAAAAACATATGAAAGGAATAGGGATTTTTCATTGCTTGAATGACGAACCCTAAGGTTGAATTGTTGCATCTTCAGCTCCTTTCACTTGGTTGCTCCAGAAGTTGCTTTGATGCTCCAGAGGTTACCCGCAAGAGATGAAAAAGTTGGTGTTAGAGCTCGAGATGCCTACTCTCCTCATATACAACATCAACAAACATATAATTTACTCTCATAAGACATTAAATCAGATTTGTAGTCATCACAGATATCAAGGAAAAGCAGTTAACCATCATAGGTTATAAATTGTGCCTTTGTTTTGTCTTACATTATGAGTTGTGAAAACGTTGTTTTCCTTTAAAGGATTAGATCTTGTAAGTCTTTTTATGAATTACCTATGTGATTAAATTTCCCAAATTGGGTTGTGTGAACAAATTTGTTGAAGGATATTTGTGAGCCATTTCTGCATGTTAGTTACATTATTGGTGCATTACCTCTTGGATATAGTTTTTACATTCAATCAGTTATCCTTCTTACCTTTTCCCAAACAAATATCATCAGTTTTTTAGGATATTTAAAGGGGAACCAACCCATAATCTGAAGATTCACCTTCGCTTTGAGCAACCCACATGTTCGAAGGTGTTTCCATGTGTCAAAACTTACCATTCAGAGCGTAATCCTTGTTAATAGTTTTTGGCATGCCCGATGGGACAATTTAAAGCTCATCATTTATTTGTTGGTTTTTGTTGTGTGCATCAACAATCTCAACCTTTGGAGGCAAGAAATCAACACACTTGGTGACTCTGAGAAGTATTTTCTAGTTTTACTATGGCTAGGCGCTGGTTTATTTCAAGCAAGTTTGATTTTTGCTTATTTTCTAGCTTTTTAAATGAATAAACATGTCTATGTTTCATGGAAGCATGCCATATCACCCAACATATCATGAAAATGTTGCTCATACACATCCTTATCAACCATATCAAGCCAATCATGCTGTTGGTTTTAGTTCAAATTCTATGGTTTTTCAAGAAAACAAGCATGTTCAATGCTCGTACCACCCGCCCACCCCTACTTATGCTCAAAATTAGTCCCAACAACAGTTTTTTGTTTCCAACCAGCATAACTATTTTACTAATCAGACTCAAGGTGTTGAAGACATGAGTTGTAGAGACATACTGTTGAACATTCAGAGGAAAATGAGTGAAATCAAAGCGAATCAAGAGTATGAGAGAGATCAAGAGTATAATGAGCAACAAGAAGAGTGGGCTTATTCAGATTATCAATGCCAACAAGAAGAGGAGATTCAAAGAAGGCAGTATGAGGAGGGAGAGCTAGCTATCAAAGAGGAGCAAATGAAGTTAATGCTTGAATCAATTCATACAAAAGAATATGAGATTCCAAGTTTCAGGCAAGGTAAAGCTCTTAACTCTTCAAATCAACCTCTTAAGCTTGAAATTCCAAGTTTCACAAGCCTTCATCCTTTGCAAGTTGAGGAAAGTAATCATGTACAACCTAGTGTAGTTATAGAGCAACCCATTGATCAGGATAGCCCACTCATCATGGAGAAGATTAGAAATATAAATCCACTGCATTTAGCTATAGAGTATTACCGATTAGAGCAACAAAAGATAGAACAGAAGAAGACCTTTCAAGAGGAATCTTTCAATGTTTTAGTTAATGATCTTCTTGGTTTCGTTGAAAATGTTCAAGTTGTTTCAATAAGTCAGCCAGGGCAGCAGGGTGAAGAAGTAAAAGAGGCTGATCAAGAAGATCATCCTACATCTTGGTTTTATGAACTACTTCTTTCATTGAAAATGATGAAGAAGGTGTGTTTTTTATCACATCCACAACAGTTTTAGAGCAACAAAAATACATCAAACAATTTGATGAGTTTCTGGTTGAAGAAAATCAATCGGATAATGGAGCCTTGGATCAAGAAAACTTGAGTGTAAAAGTAAGCCTTTCGTGGAGCTTACATAGCTGGCTGAGAGCTTTTATGAAGTAGAAAACAATCCTCAATTAGAATCTCATGAAGAGTGTGAGGAAGGTTCATTTTGGGATGACCTTGAAGTTTTTATCTCCAAATTGGATGACAAAGAATCAGACCTGTTGAAAGAAGTTTCCAATCATGATAAATCAAAACAACAAGTTCACAAGCTTGAACAAGTGTTTGAGCAACAGGAAGAAGTAAACAAACATGAGTACATTCATGTTTTGTTTCCTTAAGAGAGCTGCCACAAAGAGGATCAGTTTGAAGATAACATTGAGCTATCTTTTTCACAATCAAAAGGGGAACCTACCCATAATCTAGAGATTCACTCTCATTATGAGCAACCCATAGGCTCGAGAGTGTTTCCATGTTACACATGATTGTTGAGCTTCCAGGCTTAGCATAAGGGTGCAATCCTTCGTGTTAACAATTTTCTAAAATAAAGATTATAAATAAATATAATGTAAAAATTAATTAAACAAATATGAACATATTTAGAAGAATATTTTTAATTTTAAAAAATCCTCTCTAAATAAAAAATTCTAGTGTAGGAAGCAAATGCCTCACATGCCACTATGCAAAAGGAAGTATAGGGGTTTTACAATGACTAAGTTGACCTCAACAAGCTTCACATGCATTAACAAAGCTCGCAAATACTTCAACTAGCATTCTCCTTTGGTAAAAATGCCTTTACTCACCATTGACCATCCATCTAGCCTTCTTCTAGGCACAAAGTGTGCCTAAATAAGTATGCTTTGAATATAATTGAGTAAACAAGATACGTAAATAATAAGACTACAAAGAACTCAGAGAAATAATTGCATAAATATATCTCAATGTATTGCATTCGTATGCCTATACAAAATAGTTCAATGAATCTCCAAACATGTAGTCCCCTTACTCATGTATAATAGAAATATATAAAGTGGCTAGTGGTTATTGAGAACTTCTAACTGTTGGAAACTACCAAGAAGAATTGCTTATATCTAAGAAACTAATTATGCTAACTACTAAAGAAGCTAAAATAAAATTGATAGGAATATTTTCTAACTACACAACCCCCCAAAAAGAGAGTTATCTTATAGACAACTAGAGAAACAAAATTGGAATACTAGAAAGAACAAAACTATACATCACCAAGGATTTGGTTGAGAAGACGTCCTTGGAGTTGTGTAAATCGATGAAAATGGAATGGATTGTTGGGAGATGAAACTTTTTATGTGTGAAGCTTTAGATGATGGGATGCAAAAAGCTCTCATTTGCGAGTAGTTTTCAATAGTTGGATGACCTCCAACAATTGGTGCTTGGTCTTCTCATTTTCAAGTTGTAACAAAGCAAGCTTCTTATCTTTTTCAACAAGTTGATTGTCCTTTTGCATCAGCTATTGATCTTTCACAATCAATTCATTTTCTTTCTTAGTGGCTTTGACCTTTTCAAGCTTGGCGAGGCATGACTATTGAGCTAGCTATTCTTGAAACCTTTGGTTCTACTCATCCACTGCTACACATAACTTCTAAGAAACTCGGGCCAATTCATCAACAGGCTCCATGAGTTGACTATAGGAGACCAAATGGAATTGAAGAAAATAGAAGACTTCCCAAAATATGGACTCGATGGAATAAAGAGTTGAAAATACTTGACCATAAATCCCACCAAATGAAGGTACAATTATGTTAGGTTGCCATGCCTTTTTCATCTCAAGAGTCTCGGTGGTGGGCCAACCCTTGGGGAGGAAGATTCTCATAAAATATTCATGGTGCCCTTCCTCCATAAACCTCTATATATTGAAAGCCTCTTGTATTACAAGAGGGGAGTGAGTGTTGTATATTATTTTAGTGATACCTACCACTTCACTCATAATCGTAGCTATTGGTTCCAAGTTTTGAACACATATCTAGATGGTACCCAAAGGGTCTTGTGGGTCTAGCTTGGAAAGTTCTATAGTGATGTACTAATCATTACTAGACTCTTCATGTTATGGCAAGTCCTTTAGTGATTTAGGCTACTTTGGTAATCGAGAGGGATGACTATCTTGCCCAAGGTCAATGTTGCTTGCTATTTCCTAAATGGTGGAAGGCTAAACATTATTGGCTACAAATTGACAGTGAGCTAGAATGTACTAGGATACTTTGTTTCTCAAGTGGGGCTCAATGGGGGATACTCCTTTATGTCAATAGGAGCCCCAAGTAGCTTCAGCCAGTCATCAATCTTCTCTATTAAAGCTTCCATTGATGGTTCATCTAGGGATAACATCAAGAGTAATATCATCAATGGGAGAGATAGCCTCGATTGTAGGAATTTCTCCTAGGGTGGTATTCAAGGTGGATGTAGTCAAGTTAATTAAGTAATCTCCTTCCTCATTACTATCCCCTTCGTCAAATGATGCATCCACATGTTTTTTTTTCCTACTTAGAAGCTTTACCTCCTTTCTGGCTAAATCTAGGTGCCTAATTGAGTCCATCAAAAAAACATAAACCAAGAGGGATCATATTCAGTATCAAGTTGAAACTTTCTTATTTCAACAGAAGGAACTTATGTAAAGATAGAAAACAAAAAAAAGGCTATGGCATGTTGATTCATGTAAAAGGCTTTATGCTTGCACAAAAAAGTCTTGGATACGATGAAATAACAATGTCACCGAATTATAAATTTTTCCTTCACTTAAGCCAATCATATAATCAACATCCAAACAAAAATATTAGATTCTCTAATGGTACCCATCAATCTATATTTGATCAAGTCCATGATGCAACACCATTTGAGGCATTTGTCAAATGATCTTTCCACAACCCTTTACTTCATATATGCCACATGTTGACTTGCTCTTGTTTAGTGAGATCTATTCTACACAATTGGTGAATGGATGCCTCCTTCTAGCTTTGTGTCATTTTTATGGTGGGCTTGACACAAACATTCTCGAACAAAAAAAACCAAAAACTCTCTAAAATTACACTAGTATAGAAATAATAATAAACTACTAAAAACTACTTATAAATGACTATAGTTGGTCACGTGACCACTAATAGTTTATTGCCAACCATATATAATGTGATCAAATTGATGACTAAACCATTTTTAGTTATTTATTGTTTGTTTTGATTGATCGATTTGGTAGTTTATTTAGTTGTCGATTTAGTAATTCATTGCTACGATCTGGTCACTTATTTAGTCACTTTTTTTCCATTGATATATTTAATTGTTGATTTAGTCATTGATTGTTGTAATTTGGTCACTTATTTAGTCATTTTGTATTCAATGATATATTTAATTGTAGAATCTCAATCCTAGACCTGCACAAACACAAGAAACAAACACAATATTAGATCAAATGCAAGTGAGAATCAAGATTCCCCATGAAATTCATTTGCAAAGCTCAAATAGGAAATAAAATGAAGAAAATGAACCAAAAAAACAATGAAATCCTATTTTAAGATGCAAACTCTCAATCCCATGGGGGAATTGGTGCCAATTTGATATGAAAATTGGCCCTTTCCCAACTCCTATGCAAGCTTCATGAAGATTTGTTGATGGTTGATCCACTTGGTGATGAACAATGTGATTCCTTGATAAAATCTGCAATAACCTATCTAAGAAGATGACAAATGATATGGAATGGATAAAATTAGCTTTCAATGTGAAGAGAGTAACTTTTCTCTAAGTTGTGGATGCAAAATATAAAGGAAAGCCTTCTATTTATAGAAAGACAAGATGGAGGAATGAGAAAAATGGAGCAATGTGGGATCATTTAACATCCAATGGGCAAGATGTGAATGGAGGAAGCTTGAGCACATTTTGATGAATGTGCACAATAAATGTTATTAGGTGGAATTTCAAATTTGTGAAATCACTTGTTGGAGGGAGAAAAGAATGACTTAAATGCCACTTGGCTCAATGCAAAGGGACATGTAAGAGGGAATAAATGTCTTGTTGGAAGGACAAATCCACTTGGAGGGATTTTCAAACTTGAAGGAATATTCCCCTAAAGATGCCATGTTGAGAGAAAATAGGGATTTAATAAATTAATTAAATATATTTTCATGTGCAAGTGGCCATATCTAGAGGAATTAGATAATTAAGATTAAATTAATCAGGATTTGATTAATTTAATGAGGGATTAGTTGATGTGACAATTTGATTTAGATTTTTGGGTTGATTTAAATCAAAGTTGAGAAGAATGTGATTTAGATTTAATTAAATAAAAGGATTTTGATTTATTTAATTAGAGAGGATGATGCTAGATTAAATTAAACAAGGTTTAATTTATTTAATTTAATGAGATGACTTTAGAGATTTAATCAAATAAAATGAATTATTTAATTAAATAGACAAAGGAGGGTTAATCAAATAATATTGATTTATTTAATTAGCAAGAGAGAATGACTTAATTAGATAAATGATGATTTATTTAATTAAGAGATGAAAGGTGATGACAAGATAAGAAGGTGATTCATGATGAAATGATGTTAGTAACCAGGATCAAGTGTATCGGTATATTTTTTATGTCTACATTTTTCCCCTTGTTGAAGCAAAGTACTTGTTGCATTGGTTTAAAGAATAAATTGTTTCGATCAAAATTCAAGAAATTTTTTATTTTCAAAATTGCCACACTACTACCCTGGTGAGAGAAAACATGCCGATATACTGCCCCCTCGAGAGATTGGACAAAAATTTTGATTTTTGGGTGATCTTGCGAAAAAAGAGGACAAGGTGCTCGATAGGTCCAGAAAGGCTCTGGGATGCCAAAAAATGAGATAAAACGGGACAAAATGATGCAGAACAACCCTTGGTTGGGAGAAAATGGGATCAAGGGATGAACACCATAGCTAGACGGCTAAACGGGTTCAGAAAACCCTAAATTTCAGACTTAAATAAGCCTCGAGGGGCCATTTACAATTCATTTGCACACATAGCCCTTTGAAATTCTGCACTTCTAAGCTCTGACCCCCTTCGCGAGATGGTGCAATGAAAGCTTCCACGACACATTTCAAACCAAGTACACACACCAGAGGCTATCTAGAATTGGACCATCGATGATTCAACTTGACTCGACCTTGTTTTTGATTTATGTGCACATTTAATAACTTAGGAATTTAGGTCTTTCCTAGTAGTGCAATATTGCATCACTACAAACTTTGTTTCGGCGTTAGGCGGCCTCAAACTGCGTTGTAGTCGTGAATAGCGACACTGCGGCATACTTTAGAGTTTGAATTCAAACTCCAAACTGAGTCACATATGAGAATGGCACCGTGGCGAGCCACTTTAGCAATTTATATTCAGGATCACGCCTCAAACTGCATTGTCGCAACAGAGTTTGGGTGATTAAGGGTCCTAGCGACATAGTTTGAAACTTTCAAACTGTGCCACACCCGTAAAAAAGCTTACATATGCTATTTTGGGTACGACAAGACAGATCATGATCACTATTTTTCACGAAACTTAACATAGTGGCTTTTCTAATGTAGGAGGAGGTCGAGATACTTCATTCCCATGAGCACAAATTCTCCATTCTCAACAGATTGGTTGGGATGCACGAGCAACTATAGGAGCACCTAGGGGTGATTGGCCTTTGGTACATAGTGTATGCACCACCAATTAGGACACATTTGGGTATGTTGACAGTGCTTGTTGAGTGATGACATAGCGAGACATCCTCTTTCCACCTTCCGATAGGTGAGGCCACGGGCACACTAGAGGACGTGTGGCACATTCTCATATTACTCATCCATGAAGAGCGGATGATATGTGATGTGGACGCTGGGAGGGACACCTGCTATGATGTGATGGGCCTCGATGAGATTATCTTTTGTGAGGGCTAGATCAAGCTAGAGCGATAAAGGCTCACTGTCTCTCCTTTCTGGTTGGTTATTGCCACCATTATTTTAGGTCTCGTCACACCAAATCAGCTGGGCCAATATTTCAAACCTGGTTGGGGGCTCACTTGGGAGCAGAGGGTCCGGCAACGAGTATACTTTGCTTGGGAGCTAGCTCTATTGGCTTCATTGTACATAGATTTGCATGAGTTCGCATACGGCGAGGGTAGAGCCATCGGGGTTGGTGTGACACTTCTCCACATCTGGGCCTAGGAGCACATTGCGGTGTTTCATCCAAGAGTTGTTGCACTTGATATGGAGCCAGACAATCTAGTTTTTTGGAGGTACCGGGGAAAATTTTCATTCATGCACACGAGACAACATAGGATTCCCCACTGGAGAAGAGTCTTGGATGACATGTGAGCCTTTACATGGCAGCCATACCTTGGATGGCCTGCTTGGTATGATGTGAAATAGCTCTTCTTTTCCCGACAGGATAGGATTATGTAGGATAGGGAGCATACGATGATAGAGAGATAACTATCAGGGCATGTGTAGAGACAGTTCAGGGAGCCCCAGGATAGGCTGATGACTAGTACGTGGTGATATTCATGCGTACTACAAGGGAGTCCTCTTGGGGTTGATATATTCTAGCATAGGAGGCCATTGATACATTCAGGTAGTTGGTGGCCAGGCCATGGCCATACAATTAGGGTCAGGCCGACCTAGGCACCACACAAACATACAGGGATTGGTTCCAGCCACCTCTTCGATTGGTAATACCAAACACACCATTCACATGGCGTAGGGCTAGAGGTAGAGGAGCAGGTCGAGGTCGGGGCCAAGGAGGCCGAGGGGGAGGAGACAAAGATGGGGACAAGGAGTGGGGAGGAGATGGGCCACCTCATCAGCCAGTTCAGGATAGGGGCCAAAAGGATCAACAGCTCGATCAGCAGCCAGATCAGCAAAGGCAGGATCAGGACCCAGGGCGATAGGATCAGAACTAGGGGAGGTAGGATATGTAGGTGGACCAGTCACCACAAAGATATCAGGGACCTCCACCACCACCTAATCAGGGGGATGCCCAGATTCAGCAACTATAGGCTCAGATTGTAGGGTTACAGGGATAGGTGGCTTCCTTGACGAAAGAGGGGGACTAGTTGAGACAGAACCAACTGAGATAGGAGAGGGATTAGGTTGTCTAGAAGAGGCAGGCTGCAGAGCTTAGGGCTACCTAGGAGATAGGTCGCAAGAAACAACTAGAGAGTATGTCCGCCTCTTCCTCCCAAAGTTCAATTTCGTTATGCTCATACAAGGAGGCGGTCAGGGAGGTTGATTACTATAAGGTCCACTATCATCAGGTCGTGCCCCGAGCATCCTGGGTCCCCGATTATTCACAACAAACAAGTTACAAAGCCCCTGAGGACCAGAGAGAGAGACAACCTGGCGAGGGCGAGGGCAACCAGTAGGGATAGCTTATTCTTTGATTCAAGACAAGATTATTTTGTGCCCCATGGGCTCATTTTTGATAGCCCCATGGGCATTTGTACTTTATGTATTTGATACACCTTTGATCCAAATTTTGTACCATGACAGTGTATATTTATTTTGATGATATATGAGATGAGATTATTTGATTATGCGTGCTATTCTATTTTATGTATTATGGATGGATTTTATTTCTATATTCGATGGTTTACATGTGATGCAATGCGATGATGTTATGTGATGCAATGATTTATGGATGCATTTCTTTTTCACTATCTTCCTCTATGCACTTTTTATGATGATGTATGGATAATGGAAAATGTTATGATATGCAAATGCTTAGACTAACAAATCTATATTATGGACCTAATGGATAATAAAATATATGAGATGTAATAGTTTTCTTTTCAGTACTTTTCTCATGTATGATATGGTGATGCACTTATGATTTCATGATGATGATACGATGCAATGATATATTTAATGATATATGGAATGTTGGATGATGTTTATGGTATGATGCCTATGTTATGATAATGCAAATGGATGATATGTATGCATATGATGCGATGGATGCTAATGATGCCCATGTATATGATGTACATGACATGCTTTTTCTGAGATATGTGATATGAGTTTAATGATGCATATGGGATGGTTTCTTTTATGCTTATATAATGAATGCATATGTATGGTTTATGAGATTCTTAGAATAAACAATCTATATTATGCAATGATGCAGGTGATATGATAAATTATTTCTATATGATATGTTATTTGTTATGTAGTATGCTAACGGTTTATGGATGTAAGATGGATGCATTGGTGATAATGATTTGTGATTAATTTTCATGGTACCATGTTAGCACGGAAAGAAGATAGAAGAAAGCAAGAGACTCCAACAAGTCACAAGATGGTGATCATGATGTTTTTCTTACCGAGGAGTTGGAATTTTAAAAGGGCCAATTACCTTATGTTTGATAACATACATAGGTATGATGCATCGAGGTATAAAGAACCGAGATGACATTGCACCTAGTGTGATGGAATTTGAGTCGACAATCAAATAGGAGTAATATTGTTCACTCCTGGCATACAAAACCTTATCTAAAATGCAGTTCAAATATTCTAAACATCTCAAACCAAAACATAGGAAGGAAAGCCTTCCTATGTGGTCAACAAGATATCTAAAACACCCTCCCTACACCCAAACAAAGCACACATGACCAAGGTTATATTACAAGAATATCCGAAAAGCACAATAGATAAAAAGATCATGATTGTTGCCCCATTCCTCTCTCTAAATCTCTTCATTCGGGACATCATCAAGAGGTCATCTAAATGAGCGCAATAAGTCAAAAGACAAAGATAAAGTAAACAAACAAGCTAATGTTCTTCATACCGCTAGCCAAGACTAAACTACGATGATGCCTGATGTTGATGTCCATTGTAGGAAGGATGCATCCTAGGACATGATGATATCAGATGATTGATTTGGGATTAGATGAAAAGCTATTAACACAAAGAGTTGACTAACTTGTTTATGTACTGACCTAGACTTGAGACTTTGACATTTGATTTTTCACTTTTAAACTGCTAGAATTAATTTCGACTGTTTCACCAAAGGTTGAGGATGATGATTGATTTATTGTGAGTGATGTTTATTGCGGG